>JAPFFF010000343.1:0-25458 GCA_039105265.1 Tritrichomonas musculus | reverse complement strand
CATGGAATTCGACCAGATAGGGCGTATGTCGGATTAATTTTACCATCTTTTATTGCAGTTGCTCTTCTTAATCGGCCAATCTTCCACCATTCTTTAACATTCTGCGTTTTTAGTCGATTGAAAAGTAATGGAATATCGTTCGATATTAATCCAAATGAAACCAAAATATCTATATCATAGTCATCAATCAGCCGTACAAAGTAAGAAAGCAAATCTTCTTCCGTCCTAAAAAGTTTGATATGATCATTTTGACGAATTTCAGGAGAAATGGCTCCACCTGAAGTTGAGCAAACTAATGTAGTACTTTTGGTTCCTTTTCCACTAAATTCATCGATATCCCACTCATAAAGAATTCTTGCTGAAATCATATATATTTCATTTGTATGAAACATTGATCGAATAGAAATGGTACATAAATTCATTGGTGGCGATGGTAAGTATACTGATGAGTCAGAAATTGAAATAGGCGAAATTGACTCAATGTTAGTGACAGAAAGCATTGGAACTGTTGTACTTCGGCTCTTTTTTTGGCAATTTGTGGCACGAACCCATGATGGACAATATACATGACGCCGAACAAAAAAATTCTCTGATAGAGAAGCAGTTACACCAAAAACATGAGAATAATGAATACCATTTGGCTTAATTTTTGAACAATTTGAATTTGAAGAAAAAGTAGCACATAGATAAGTTGCATTCTGTGGAATTAATGAATTATCAAATGAATATTTATGCTCTTTCATTTCTTTTGATATAAGTCTACCTCCACATTTATGTGCTATATCATTAACTTCTTCGGCAATTTCAAATTCATGTCCAATTATGGGTAGAAATTGTAAATAATAATAAGTATTTGCTACTTCGATACAAATAGTATAAAAATTATATCCTACTCGATGTTTTCCAAAAAGATATAATTTTTGCCCTTCTTCATGAACATGAAAAAGATAAAAATCAACTGTATGCGATTCAGGAACCTGCAATGAAACTTTTGGAGGAGGAGGAATTGATGTTTCTCCTTCATCAACTGAATCTACTGGATAAATCTCGAAGTCAACTTGGTCAATCAAAAGACTTTCTTCATCAAAATCACTTTCATCATCTGATAAAAATTTTTTTTGCTTTTGATTGGGGTTTTCTCCAATCATAGATGATATTAAAATGAACTTCCCCCATTTTACTTTTCGTTTCCATAATTTTTGTTTATGGTGTAAAGTGGCAGGAATTATATATTAAATATTTCATTATTCCATAAATTACAAGAAGATATAAATATAATTATTATACGACTAGTGCAAATGCTAATAAATAAAAGTATAATTGAAAATAAAGTATTTCCACAAATTAATCCTTTAATTAAAAAAAAAAAAAATAAATAAGTATAAAATACTATCAGGCATTGACTTCAAACTTAACAGTAATATTTTCAGCTTTTCCCTCAAGAACACTAATTGCGCCATCAACTATCGTTTTCATTTGTTTTTTGTTGCATTGGTGAATAAGACGGTTCTTTGTTTCTGCTTTTGATGGATCTGCAGCATGACCACTAGCAAACGGAACAAGGTATGAGTTAACAAATACTAAAATTGTAGGGAATCCAACATAAATGTTTTCTGAGAAGCAAAAATCGAGTTCTTGATCTTGGTCTATAAAAAATACTTCAACTTTTTCAGCGTAGGATTCATCTTCCATTAAGTCAGTAATAGATTGCATTGTATATCGACTTGGAGGAGACCACATAGTCCCTAATATCATTAAAACAATAGGTTTTTTACCGGTTTTAACATATTCAAATGCTTCGCTAGTTTGAGCGAAGGTTGGCACCATTAATGCTTTCATTTTTATATTCTTTTTTTTTATTTTCAAAAAGTGGGACCTATTTTATCATATTATGGATTCATTTAAAATGACTAGCAAACAAGAAAAGCTTATTTATTATGCTATTTTTAGTAAGTCAATTGGAAGCACTCAACCCGAGCAATTTTTATCTACATTAATTAATAATCCAAATATTAGTAATTCTCTGAAACCTGAAAAAGACCAATCATGGCCAATAATATTTGTTGATACCACAGCGAAAATGGTACACTACAATAACAAATCTACAGCAATTTCAGGGTTTGATAAAGAGCTGTATTTTAATAAAAAGGATGAAATCATACAATATGCTCTAAATAATTTACAAGACAAAACTTTAAATCTATCTGGTACTTTCAAAAAACAATCATTTTATAATTTTCAAAGTCAACTTCAAACAATTCTTTTTATATTAGGAGTTTGGTCACAGATGGACAAAAGAGAAGTGAGTTTTATTAATCTTTCAAATAATAGTATTAAATTTCCCATTAAACTTTCTTTCCGCGTTCTTTACCCTAAATTGCAAAAAATTGATTATTCAAATAATTTATTTAAAGAAATCAAAGAACTTGATACTTGCTATAAAGGTATTTTTCTGATTGGTGTTAAAGTTTTTAAAACTGCTTCAGCTACAACTAATCAAGATAATCAATCAAACTCTACACAAAATAAACAGCAAATTCTACCAGAAGGATTCCAGTTGACAACATCTCAACAAACTCAACAAATAATATCTCAGCAATTTCAATCTCAGACACCTCAGCAATATCCATCTCAACAATCTCAGCAATTTCCATTTCAACAATTTCAATCTCAGAAACCTCAGCAAAATCCGTCTCAACAATTTCAGCAATTTCCATTTCAACAATTTCAATCTCAGAAACCTCAGCAAAATCCATCTCAACAATCTCAGCAATTTCCATTTCAACAATTTCAATCTCAGAAACCTCAGCAAAATCCGTCTCAACAAATTCAGCAATTTCCATTTCAACAATTTCAATCTCAGAAACCTCAGCAAAATCCGTCTCAACAATCTCAGCAATTTCCATTTCAACAATTTCAATCTCAGAAACCTCAGCAAAATCCATCTCAACAATCTCAACAATTCCCATTTCAACAATCTCAGCAATTTCTTTCTCAACAATCCAAGCTATTTCCATATCAACCAATGCCACCTCAACAATCTCAACAGATGCCACCTCAACAATCTCAACAAATGCAACCTCAGCAATCTCAACAAATGCAACCTCAGCAATCTCAACAAATGCCACCTCAGCAATCTCAACAAATGCAACCTCAGCAATCTCAACAAATGCAACCTCAACAATCTCAACAAATGCCACCTCAGATATCGACTCAGCTATCTCAACCAGAACTCGCACAGCCAACCACCTTTTCACCTGGCCCTTTTCCGCCATATCCAGATTTTTTGCTTCCTCAAATGCCAAACCAGAATGTTTCAGAGTTCCAAATTCCAACTTTTGCGCCATCGCCAGAATTCACGCTGAGCCAGCAGATACCAAAATTCGAAGAGGAAGAGGAAGAAGAAGAAGAGGAGGAAGGAGCAGAAAAAGAAAATGAAGCAGAAAATGCAGAAGAAGAAGAAATAGACGAAGAAGAAGATTACTATATAAGCCCATTTGTCAACTCCGCCGGTGACCAATCAAGCAAATTTGCCACTTTCCAGCTTCAAGATACGTCATCGTTCTACAGATATAATCCATCCGAAATAGCCAAGCCAAAATTCAAGAGAAAACAATTAAAAGAACCATTTTATTCTCGTCCACAACAACCAACTAGCCTTTCCAATTTCGAGCCACTGCATCTCGATGTCAATGCTTTTCCAACGCATGAATTTGTATCATCGTTTTTCTATGATTCATGGCAAAATATTGAAAATATTCAGAATTATTACAATTATAATTCAATTTTCTCAATATCAGTTCATATGAAAGATGATATTGATGAAGAAGATAGTCCTAGCCTATTTTTCTTTAACAGATTCGCTCATAATATGATTATTCCAAATGATAATATAGCAATCGGAGCAGTCAATATTTTACGTGCTCAGAAAGATTTCTTGTTTACAAGCGGTTTTAGGGCAGTTCCAACATCCTGCTCATTTATACAAATTGCTGAGGATTTGTTTTCTTACGTTTTTCATGGTGCTTTTGAAGCTGATTTTATAGATGATTTTAATCAGCTCAATGATGATTTTAAAAATCATAAAAGAGTGAAAGAAATTCTTCTGTTTGATCGAACAATGGTAATACAAATGAGAGATATGAGATATTTTATATCGAATGATAACTTACTTATACACATGGTAACATATTAGATATACATATATTAAACTATGCTATTATTATTAATATTATTTTATTTTCATTATAAAAAAAAAAAAAAAAAATAACGGTAAATTTTCAAGGTGAAAAAATATTCTGAATATTGACAAATTGAATTAATTATATTAATGTTCAGCAAAAGAAAAAAGCAACCAAAAGGTCCTGGACCAACAGAACTATATCTTAAAGGAACCGAACAACCTGAAATCAAGAAATTAATAGGTCTCGAAGATTTATCAACTCAATTCCGTGAAAAAAATCCATATCTAATAGGATATTTTTTGGGTAAAAATAAAAATGATCGTCTTAATATGGAAGATATATTACAATTCATAATGGAAACAAAAGATAGAAACGATCAAAAACAACTTTTTTCTTTATATCAAATGTCAAATGTTTGCCTTCACCGTGTATTTGCTGATTCTGTGGATATAGCCTCGACTGCTCTTTCCCCTATTGGAAAATCAGAGCCTGAAAAACAATATGCTGTTGGGGTATATTCAAGAATCATTTCGCGCGCAATTGATCAGTGGCCAGAAGAAATTTGGCAAGTTTTTTGGAATACCGAGGGAGCTGTAGAAAAAATAATAAAAAATCTTGATAGCTCATGCATTTATCAAAGCATTCTTGATTGCTTTGTTCAGAAACATCATCCGCATATTTCAACTCTTTTATGGTATATTTTCATTTCATTCATACCAGAAGAAATGGCTCTTAAATGTATTAATGAAATGCCATCTTTTTGCCAATTTATTCCAAATGTTGAAGATTTTACTGACTATAATAAGCATTTTGCTAATTTTCATAAATCACTAACAAAAATGCACAAGCTCAACATTGTTTCTTTATTTATTGAGTTCTTTAAATGCTCTTTTGATAAAATCGAAGAATTCCAAGAACAAGTTTTTGATTATGTCGCATGCGCAAACGAAAATGACTTAAATGAAATCGAGCTTAGGAAAAATAATCAAGGAGAGGAAGAAGTTACAATAGAAATATACCCAAGACTTTTTGAGATAGCCAAAATAATTGGACCAAATCAAAAAGTAATGGACAAATGCTTATCTATTCTCAGAGAATCAAATGATCTAACCTCTTTGAAAGTACAATATGCTGGCCAATATCTATCAGTCTGCTCTACTGAAATGGACAGAAAAACTACCGAAGAAGTTATTAACAAACTTCTTACACCAGAATCAAAGCAATTTACAATGACAGCGGCTTTGAAGTTAATATCGTATGTAATTGAAGATAGTCTCACATCAAACAAAAAATATTGGTCAACTAACAAAGAAGAATTGAACAGCTTCAGAGATGGAATTAGAGCAAAAGTTATCGAATTGTGGGAAAAGCATTCTAAGGACCACCTCACTATTCCTAATAGTCAAACACCATCAACTTTTATGCTTCTTGATTCAATTTTGACAATTGCCAGAATCATTTACAACTCAGAATTAAATGAAGTAATCCAGGAAAAGATTAATGAGAACAAACCAGAAAAAACAAAAACAGACAATTTTGGTGAAGAAGAGGATAATGATGAAGATGATGAAGATAGTAGCTTGTTACAGAGCATGTCATCTAATTCAAAGAAAAAACCTAATCCTAATGACACTGTTGATGCTGACTTCAAAGAAATTGGTGAAAAATGGCCAGAAGATATACGACAAAAGATAATTGATTGGTCAAATCCATCATTTAATACATTTAATATCGATAAAAAGAAAGGAATATTGAACTCAACTCCAGAAGAAGTTGAGAAATCAATTGTAATCGAGTTTATTGATGAAGCAAAAGCTGGTGCGGGAAGCAATGAGCAAGCTGAAAATTCAAAAGGTGACGATCCCAAAGATGAAAATTCAGAAGAAGACCAGAATACTGATGATCAATAATAAACAGATCACAAAATAAATATTTAATTTTTTGATTTTTATTTCTTGACTTGAATATTTTATTTTTATTTTCGAAAGATCGAATTGATTTAAATGCATTGTAAAATCAGATATTCAATTTATGTAACAGATACCTGATTTGAGGTATAAAAATAGGTAAAATCAAATTAAACATCAAACATTGTATTTTTAATTAATGAGAGTGAATTACAAAATTTAAATTCAATGTACATTATAAATAATGGCGAGAGAAACAGCACACCATCATAAATATCGAGATAATCACTGAGTCATGTAATAATAAAATGAGAAAATTACAATAACTTAAATAGTTTTGTAAAAGTTAATACCATATTGAGCATTAGCAATTTTTAAAAAAATTTCTTAGAAATTTAGACATATAACGGTATTTTTTTTGGTTAAATTTTCATATATACAATCATATTTTCAATAAATATATAAATATACATTTTTATGGCTTCAAGTTTGGCTGTCCAAGCAATCTCTGAGGAACTTGGAGTCCATATTGACAAGTCTATCGATTTGAATGATGTCGCAAAAGATGCAGAATCATATGTTACATCAATATTAGAATTAGCGAATCGTTTACGAAAACATAAGACATCAAAAATTCTACGTGTCAACGATTTAAATGACGCGCTTGCTTCACGTTTATCCCGTCCTTTGTATGGATACAAATCCAATCGAGTTTGCGAATTTAAATCAGTTGGAGTTTTAGATAACGTAGAAATTTTGGCAAACACTGATCGAGAAATATCCCTTAACGAAATTTCATCATCTTCATTAAAGCGATATCCAATAGATACTTCATTTTCTTTTCATTGGCTAGCAATAAAAGGTGTTGAACCACAAATTGAAGAAAATAGCTGTATTGCTAAAGTTCCAGGGCTAATTGCTCCAGTTGCAAATTCCATACCTGATCAAACCAAATTTTCAGACCAAAATGTTGTTATTATTCAATCAAAATTAGTTGTCAGCAAAGAATTACAAAATTTTTATTTCGAATGCCTCAAAACAATTCAAAAACAACTCGGCTCTCCAAATTCCTTGACTCCAGAGTTTATTAGCCTTTTAAAATCACTATCAAAAGAAGCTGCTATACAGCCACTACTGAAATTCTTCCTCAAAAATATAACAGATACTGTATCAAAAAATTATCGATCTATCTCAAATTTACGTGTAGCTTTATCACTTGCTAAAGCACTCTTTTCAAATCCAAATCTTGAAAATGAGCTTTTCTTGCTAACATATATGACAACATCAATGACTATATTGATTTCTCGATCAATATTAGACGATGATCCACTAGGTGTTTCTAAGCCAGTCCAAGAGATTCGTTCAGAAATGATGAAATGCCATTCTATCGAACAGGGAATATCAATTAGGAATTCTGCTGCAGACTTTCTAGGTATCATTATTAAAAAGTATTCGAATCAATATCCTGATCTTAGTCAACGAGTCGCAGAATATTTGACAAATATTGTTTTTGATGGCAGAAATCATTCGATTTCTCAATATGGCGCCATACTCGGCTTACAGCGTATCGATTTAAGTATTGTTAGATCAACTTTAATACCTTCAATTGATATCTTCTTTACTAAAATCAAAAATGATATGAAAAGTAAAATACCATCAGCTAGTATGCTTGCAATTAACCTTAAGAATGCTTTATTAAATCTTTGTGGAATGTGCTATAAGCATGATAAAGCTCAGAATATGAACAAAGAAGAAATTCAAAACATTTACTCTAAAGTCATGATCTATTATGGAAATGATTTTATCACATTTGCGTCCTAGGCTATATAAGAATGTGTTTATTAAAAAGAATATATAAATGTATCATAAATATATATATAATATTAATAAATTCGATATATTATTTATTTTCTCCTTCTTGTTCGTTTAAAATAATAATAATAATAATAATAATAATAAATGTTGATTAAAGACAACGCATTTAAATATAATAATTAAGAATAATATATTAAAATATGAATTTAACAACAGCTTCTTGTTTCTTCATTTTCCTCTTCAATGTTAATTCGTTGATTATAGGATTTGCAACATTGATTTTCATTTATAATGTGATATATTATATCATCAACTACTTCATCCACCCCTTCCCCTGTTTTTGCAGATGTTTTGAAAAAATTAAGTTGATTTTTACTACAAAATGATTTGATTTCTTCATCAGATACGTTTTGAAGCCCAATGTCAACTTTATTCCCAATAAGAAAAATAATTGGCCTCTCTTTTGTGTTATCATGAATCATATCAAGCCAATAATTTAACTTATTAAAAGATTCATGATCTGCTAAATCAAATACCAAAAGAACGCCATGACATGATCGGAAGTATGGAGCAGTAATACTTTGATATGTTTCTTGACCAGCCGTATCCCACATGTGAATTTTATATTTTGTTTTGTTGATTACAATATCTTTTCTAACAAAATCAGCACTGAGGTTAGTTAAAATAATTTAAAAATACCCAATTGTAGGATTTCCTGAGAATTCACCATTGCCTTTGTTCCACTTCCAAAGAAGCATTGTTTTACCAGAATTATGTGGGCCCGCTAAAATGATTTTAAAGGTGATATTCCTTTCATTATTTATTTCCATTTTATGAATTGAAAAATAATTCAATTATTTGAAGTAGCATCATTCAAAATGAATTAAAAAATTTAAAACATATTTATTTTCATAATCAAATAATATTTTATACAAACCATTCTTTATTTGATTTTAAAACAAAATATTTAATTAGAAAAATAATAAAAAACTAATTTTGAAATGAAATGTTTTTAATAATATTAGAAAAAAATTGGTATTGTTTGCTTAATAATACAAAAATATTTTATTTATCCAATATTAAAACCAAATTGAATAATTATTTTATTCAAAATTTGAACTGTTATTTTCATCATCAAATTCTCTGCAAAAGGATCATCATTATGATCATGTATTTATTGATTAAAATTATGCTGATTTGGAAAATATTAAAGCAGGAATAAAACTGTGTGAAAATACAAAAGTATCAATTAATGAGAATTTTGATAACTGTTAACAAGCTATTGAACTTGTAAATGCTTATGAAAGGGTGAAACTTTTTGACTTAGAAAAAAAGTATGATTTAATGAACTCATTTGATTGTGCAAACTCAATGGAAGGAGATAAAGTATTACTATTTATGAAATTACTTGTTTCATTGAAAATAAGAGATGCGGTAAAAACATAAGATATTGCGAATTCTTTAGAAAATTCAAAAACATCGAGTTTCTCAAATTCTGAATTAGATTGAGTAAACAAATTAGATTTGGAAAAAAACTTGCTGATGCTGAAAACCTATTTGACATTGTTAATTCAAAACATTGTGAAAATTCATTCGAATTTGTGAAAGTTAAAGTTTGCAAATAAAGATGTGATAGAGTGATATTATTAGATTATGAAAAGCCTAAAGATGATGAAAAATCTTTTGAATCAACAAAACATTATGAGTTTGAAATTTTGTCAGAATTTGAAAAATCACTAAATGATGGAAAGTCTTGTGATTCTGTAAAAATAAAAGATTTGATGAATTAATATGAATTTGAAAAAAAACTTTTGATTCTTAAAAGTCGTTTGATTTTTTGAAATTAAATGTTTGCATGCGGTGATCTGACTGAGAGAATGTATTTGAGTTCAAAAATTTGCAATGACATGTTCAGAATTTTTTTTCTTTATGATTCTCCTCGCTAGTAGATTCTGAATTAGAAGTATAGCCAAAATGCCTTATTTTATATATAAAATAATGGTATAATAAAAAAATTCTTTAATAATTTGATATTCAAATATGCAACAATCTGATTTGTCCTCATTTCCATTTTTAGATGCTGCTGGCAAAGATGAACATTTGCTAAATACGTCATTACATATTTTAACACTAGAATTAATATCTACTTTTGTTAAAGACAAGCATCTATTAAATACTTTGTTTCCAATGAAATTTACTGAAGTTGGAATCATAATTTCTTTTAATGATGAACAATCTTCGAAAGTGCATTCATTAATAACAATTAATGAAGATGAAAGCGATACTATTAACAATGAAGAACATTTTGAAAAAAGCAAAATTTAAGAATGAATTATTATTTTTCTTAGGGAAGAACATCCGCAAAATGATCCTTCATTAATTGATCTAACAGATTCTGAAATAGAAAAACAATATTTTCCAATTTTTGTGAGATTTGAAGGAATTTGTCTTTCGTCATGTTAAAATTGAATTTGTGCCAATGATGAACATCCATTGAAAACTTCATCTCTAGTAAACGTTACAGAAGATGGTATTGAAATTTTTGTTAATGATGTGCATTCTGCAAAAGAATATTTGCCAATTTTAATTAGACAAGATGGAATTTCTATTTCTTTCAATAATGAATATCCTTTAAACGCATACTTACAAATTTTCTTCAATGATGTAGACATTGATATCTCAGATATCAATGTCATTCAGAAAATGCACCTTTTCCTATTCTTTTTATTTTATTGGACATTTTTACTTTTTCTAATGCTTTGCATCCAGCAAAAGCGTGGTTACCGATCGTTTTTACAGGAATATCAATTGAGATATATTTTAAAGAAGTGAAGCCATTAAAAGCATTATTTTCAATACTAGTAATTGACTCGAATCCACAAATTTTCTAACGAAGTGCATTTTTCAAATGTGGATTCAATAATTTTTGTTAAATAAGAAGGAAAACTAGTTGTTCTTAATGATGTGCATTTAGTAAAAGCATGATCACCAAGATATATTAATAAAGATGGCAATGAAGCATAATTCAAATTAATAGAATCATAAAATGAATTGTGACCAATTATAGTTACTGTATCAGGAATTTCTATTTCCGTCAATGATTGACAATTTTGGAAACAAAAATCACCAATAAATGTTAATGAAGAATGAAATTCAATTTTGGTCAAAGATGATCATCCATCAAATGTATTATTTTCTATTCGCGTTATTAAAAAAGGAGCATGAAAATTGAAAGGAAAATAGCATGATTAAGAAGGTTGGATATAATAAGATTGAAATGGTAGAAAAAAAAATTTGAAAAAAATGGTAGAGTCGAAAGGATAAAGCAATAATATGAAAAAATGGTAGAGTTGTAAGGAAAATGCTGAAATTGAATAATAATATGGAAATTAATTAAAAATCATTAGGACATTAAAATTGATTAAAGGGTAAGAAAGTAAAAATTTAAAAGGATTTGGTGGGTAAGTAAAGTAAAATATTGGTTTTGTGGATAATATTCATAAAAAAGAATAAAGATGAGGAAGATTGATAAAAAAATTTTGGGACTTCGCGGACTGACTGTTTATTAAAATAACTTTAATGCATTAGAGTAAATTAAGAAATAAAATAACGTGAAAGTTAATCAATATAAAAGGGTAGAAATAATAGAAAAGCATAACATTAAACAAGAGTCTCGCATAAAAGATGGTCAAGGTATTGCAGTTGTTGTGAAAAAGTGAACGAGTTACATGAGTGTAATTTGGTACGAACAATAAGATCAATGATGAATACAACAACTGCGATCGACAAGAAGTAGAAAAGAGTAGTCGATCAGTGAGAAATTGATACAAAAGAGTATGAATAATTAACGTCAAAGATATGACAAAAAAGTGTGATCAATTCGGACTAATGAGAGACGAATGTGAGTGATCAATTGGTACTAAAAGTGAGACGAATGTGAGTGATCAATTGGTACTAAAAGTGAGACAAATGTGACTGATCAATTGGACTAAAAGTGAGACAAATGTGACTGATCAATTGGACTAAAAGTGAGACGAATGTGAGTGATCAATTGGTACTAAAAGTGAGACGAATGTGAGTGATCAATTGGTACTAAAAGTGAGACAAATGTGACTGATCAATTGGACTAAAAGTGAGACAAATGTGACTGATCAATTGGTACTAAAAGTGAGACGAATGTGACTGATCAATTGGGCTAAAAGTGAGACAAATGTGACTGATCAATTGGTACTAAAAGTGAGACGAATGTGACTGATCAATTGGACTAAAAGTGAGACGAATGTGAGTGATCAATTGGACTAAAAGTGAGACGAATGTGAGTGATCAATTGGACTAAAAGTGAGACGAATGTGAGTGATCAATTGGTACTAAAAGTGAGACGAATGTGAGTGATCAATTGGTACTAAAAATGAGACAAATGTGAGTGATCAATTGGTACTAAAAGTGAGACGAATGTGAGTGATCAATTGGTACTAAAAATGAGACGAATGTGAGTGATCAATTGGTACTAAAAATGAGACAAATGTGACTGAATAATTGGACTAAAAGTGAGACAAAAATGTGAACAATTGAACTAAAAGAAATGAGACAGATGTGAGTGACTAATACGGACTAAAGTGAGACAATTGAGTATGTTGGTTGGACAAACAATGAGACAAATGTGTGTGATCAATTTGAATAAAAGCAAGACAAATGAATGAGGTAGTTTAGGATAAAAGTGAGGTAAAGAGTGTGATCAAGTGTAGTGGTTCTAAAAAAGGGAATACTGATGTGCTAACAATGCGGTAAATTAAAGGGGAAATATTGAAACTGGAGACTGATTAGAAAAGTGAGGTTGATCAATGATGGAATTTGAAAATTTGGAAGTAGTGAAAATGATAAAAAATACATAGAAATTAAAAGGAAAATAGCATGATTAAGAAGGTTAGGTAGAGTAAAATTAACATGGTAGAAAAAAATTTGAAGAAATTGTAGAGTTGAAAAGAAAAAGTGATAACATGGTAATATTTGTAGGTAAATATGCTGGAAAATGCTGAAATTGATATTTAACATGGAAATTAAAATAAGACCATTAGGCCGTTAAATTTGTTTGAAGGGTAAGACAGTAAAAATTGAAAAGGTATTTGAGCGTATATAAGGTTTTTAAGGGTTAAAAAAGGGTAAAATGTTGGTTTTGTGGATAAAATTTGAAAATAAGAAAAAAATTGAGTAACATGGATAAAAAACCAGATTTGAGATCAACCTCTGGTGAATAACATGGATAAGAGGTCGTGACTGCCCCTACTGCCCTACAAAAAAAAATTTGGGACTTCGCGGACTCGAACCACGTACCTTACGATCTTCAGTCGTACGCTCTCCCAGGTGAGCTAAAGTCCCGCTGATAATAAAAAATAAATTTTTACATAAAATTTAAATTATATTAAGGATGATTAATGATAAGATCTTATACCAAATACTTTTAAATGAAGCACATACATGAATACATACATATATAACGGCTTTTAGGATTTTTGTAATATTTGATTAACAAAATAGTAATGATCTCAAATTTCTCCATTTTAATAAAATAAGGACGGTATCTTTTTAAAACAACATATTCCAAGTATATTCAACATATTTTATAAATAATTATTAATATCATCTAGACAAAAGGATTTTCTTTGGACCGTTTATTAATTTAAAATCTTCAGGAGGCCGTTTATTTCAGCAATGGAGGGGGAGGAAAACTCCAACTCTAACATATTTAAAAATACTTCAGACATCAACCCCACCGAAAACGAAGATAAAAACTCGACTAAAAGCGGAACCTCAAATAATTACGACCCACAATTACAGTATGAAGATCAAATTCAACAAAAAACCAATGAAAAAAATGATATAACCATAAATACCCAAAATAAAACCAATACAGAAGACGTAGAAACAGATAATTCCACTTTACAAAATAACAATATTGATAGTAATGATATTGAAAGTGAAAACCAGGCTGAAGAAGAAGAAGAAGAGGAGGAAGAAATCGAAGAGATCGATAATTTACCAAATAATACAGTTTATAATGGAAACGAAAATACCAATCAATATCCAAAAAGTGACAACAACGATACCACAGAAGAGGAAGAAGTAGAAGTAACAGAAGAAGAAGAAGAGGAAGAAGCTGCTGATGAAGAAGAAGAGGAAGAAGAAGCTGCTGTAGAAGAAGAAGAAAAAATTGACACCAATCCAAAAAGTGACAGAAGTGAAACCATCGATGAAGAAGAGGAAATCATTGAAGAAGATGAAGAAGATGGCAATATTGAAGACGATGTTCCCCAAACAATTTTAGCACATAAAAGTGACAATAACGGTCAAACAACGTTTTTGGTCAAATTAGAAAAAAAGTCCTATCGCAAATGCAAATGGTTCACTGAAGATGAATTAAAACCCACCATTCCTCTTCAATATCGTTATTACATTAAACATCATCATGAAGCTCCAACCGCCGAACCGTTTTTTAACCCCAACTTTTTGATACCTGAGAAAATAATTTCAATGAAAAAGTTGAATGACAAAACTTTTTATTTGGTCAAGTGGAAGGATTTGGATTACCCCGAATCAACCTGGGAAAACAGTGAAGAATGCCTCAACGAATATCCTGAATTAGTTGACCAATACAGCCAATCAAGAAAGCTTCCTTCACTCGACCAATTGTTCATTCCTCCACATCCCAGTCCGCAAAGTTTCCAACCGATAACGCATCATCCTGGCTCAAGAAGTGGCTATCAAATTCGTAAGTATCAACTTTCCGGTTTGAACTTTCTCGTCAATGCTTGGTACAACAATCGGAATGCAATTCTGGCCGATGAAATGGGACTTGGAAAGACGGCTCAAGCGATTATGTTTCTCGATTATCTTGACAAGAAGCAAGAGATTCATGGACCTTTCTTAATAGTAGCGCCATTATCAACCATTCCTCATTGGGAGCGAGAAATTAATGAATGGTCAAGTTTATCGAGCATCACTTATTATGGTGGTCAAGGACGTCGCAAGTACCTAAAGAAATATGAAATGTTTTATCCACAACCAAACGCAAACATTGTCATGTTTCAAGTTTTATTGACAACTTATGAATATGTTATTAAAGCTGAAAAATTGTTTTCTCCAATTAAATGGCGAGCAATCATAATTGATGAAGCTCAAAGAATGAAGAATCATCAATCTAAATTGTTTAGCACTTTGAGCACTTATTCAAGTGATTTTAAATTGCTAATGACAGGAACTCCTCTTCAAAACAACATTGAAGAATTGTGGACTTTGTTGAACTTTTTGGATCCAAATGCTTTTGATAATCTTCAAAAGTTTCAACAAAATTTCGGTGATTTAAATGAAGTTGAAAACATTGTTCAACTTCAAACAATCCTTAAGCCAATGATGCTAAGAAGAATGAAATCTGAAGTTGAAAAATCAATAGCTCCACTTGAAGAAATCATCATTGAATGCCCAATGACTCCTTATCAAAGAATGTACTATAAATCAATCTTTGAAAAGAACATTGACTATCTTCATAGAGGTGCACACAAAAGCAACTCAACATCATTAAGAAACATTGCAATGGAATTGAGAAAAGTTTGTAATCATCCATTTTTAATAGCTGGTGCTGAAGACCAAATAACAATTGAAAAAAGAGAGTCTTTAAATTTGAAAGAAAACGATGAGGCTCCTTCGAATTTTGAGTTCGATTTACTTGTTCGAAACTCTGGAAAAATGATTCTTTTAGATAAACTTCTTCGTAAATTAAAACAAGATGGACATCGTGTTTTAATTTTCTCTCAAATGACAGCAATGTTGGACATCATTCAAGATTATTTAAATCTCGTAGATTACAAATTCTGTCGAATTGACGGCGATGTTCGATCTGAGATAAGACAAGTGAACATTGACGAGTTTAATAAAAAAGGCTCAGATAAATTCGTCTTCCTTTTGTGTACTCGTTCTGGAGGTGTTGGTATTAACCTTGCTTCGGCGGACACTGTCATCATTTACGACAGTGATTATAATCCACAAAATGACATCCAAGCAACTTCACGATGCCATCGAATTGGCCAAAAGAAAGAAGTGAAAATGTATCGTTTTATAACAGCTAAAAGTTATGAACGAAAAATGTTCGATATGGCATCAATTAAGCTTGGTCTCGATCACGCTGTTCTTGGAAGTGGAAAGAAAGAAGATTCATCGAAACTTGATCTTGAAAAACTTCTTCGTTTCGGCGCTTATTATGCTTATAAAGAAGAGGAAGATAATAACGCTTCAGAAACATTCGGCGAAGAAGATATTGAATCAGTAATTTCAAGATCAACAAGAATTCAACATGCTTCAGTTGTCGGTGGTGAAGGATCCACTTTTTCAAAAGCACATTTTGAGATATCAGAAAATGATACTGATGTTGATTTGACAGCTCCTGATTTCTGGCAAAAATACATTCCAGTTGTTGAAGAAGATGTCAATCTTGATAATTGTTCAATTGCTGAACGATACCGAAAGATTAAAGAAAGAATGAGTCTTGAAGATTTGAATGAAAAATTGCGTTCAAAATCAACTCCTTCTTTATCTTCACTTGCAGACACGAAGAAAAGTCCAAAGAAGAAAGATAAAGAAGAAAATCTATGGACTTTGAATAAAATTAAAAAGCTGATGAATTCAATTCTAAACTTCGGTTGGGGACGATGGAATACGATCATTGAAAACACAAAATTAACATTTGAATTAAGAAGAATAATTGCTGCAGCACACGTCATTCTTCACTGGCTTATTGAAGCATCCATCGAATCGTCCACAAAACCATCACCAATCATGGAATCGATCAATCAAAAATGCATTGAAAATGACCAATCAGATGATGAAATGATTGAACTTCAAAAGCAATTCATAATAAAGTATCGAAATGCTTTTTATTCAACAATAACCGGCGGTGCAAATTGGAAGCTTTCTCGTTTGGAGCTTCTTTATTTCATTGACACGTTAGTCAAGTCTGCGAAGAATTTGCCAGATGACATTCCAATTCCTCCCGTTAAAATAATCAAGCCTGCAGACTGGTGGACGATAAATGACGATAGACTTCTCATTTACAACACTTGGAAGTACGGCTTTTCGAACTACAATCATGAAGAGTTCACTTTTTCACAGAACATTGCTGAAAACACAAAAAGACTGACAAATCGTCTGCACACATTAATGGACAACTTAAAGAACACTTATGCTAGCTACAAGACAAAGAATAAAGATGAAAATCTTGCTTATTCATGCGAAGTTTTGTCACAAGCATTGTCAACATTCTTGCCGAAAGATCACAAAAGCCTCATCGATACACTTACTCTTATTGGCAACTATCCCGACATAGAAAAGTTCAAAGAAATTGGAAATATTCAAAGCAAGTCAAACGCAAGTGTTCAGAATTACATTCAAAAAGTTATAGACTATTGTAAAGCTCTCAAAAATAATGAATCAGTTGAATCATTCGACATTGCCGAGCCTATTTCTATAAACAAAGCAACGAGAATTCTTAATCGAGTCAACTTTTTCGATGACCTTCGAAAGAGCAAAATTGAACTCCAAAAAGAAGACGATCAAAAACTATTCAATTATTTGATTGAAAACGGTTTTTTGAACATGACAAATGAGCTCGATTGGGTCAAAGAAAAATACGAATTAACAGACCTGACTGAATTCAATTTAATTAAGCTTGTTCATCAAATTCGTCGAGGTTTTCGAAAGTTCCAAAAAGGACGAATGCGTGCACAAAGTTCTGTACGAACAAGGATAAGGTCAACAAGGTCAAATTCAACCGCCGACGATATTTATAAGCCAGACACGAAAGTCTACATTGACTGTCCATCACTTGTGAGGAAAGAAGACGGCAGTTACCAGTATCCCATTCAAATTACACAAAAAATCAAGCTGATGTCATTAGGAGAGGTTGTTTACGATAGGCCTCACTATCACACTGACAAGTACATCTACCCCGTCGGTTACCAAATTGAGAAGGAGTTTTACTCAATTTCTGATCCAAACAACCAAGCGGTTTACAGGGCTTCTGTTCTCGATGGAGGCGACTACCCGCTCTTTAGAGTCGAATGCTTGGACAAGTCAAAGATGGTCTTCGAAGGTAACAGCCCTTCAAAGCCTTGGATGGAGGCCAGCCTTTCAATTGAGGCAACAAAAAAGAAACTTGGAATGCCAACAAAAGATGTGGTTACAATTTCTGGGCCCGTCGCTTTTGGTTTTCCATTACCAATTGTTACTTATTTGATTGATAACCTTCCAAACGCTAGAAAGTGCATTAACCACGTCTTCAAAAGATACGCTGTCCGAGGAGATGAGAATGATAAGGAGGACGATCAAAATGAATTCAAAAATGGAAGTGGAGAAGATGATGAAGAAGAGGAGGAATTGAATGACGAATTCGATTATGATGATAATGAAGAAGATGAAAATCGATCCGAGGACGAAGAAAATGGAGAATTCGAATATGACGAAGATGATGAGGATAATGATGATTACTCTGAAGAAGAGTCGTACGACGACTCTTATGATGGTAATGCTAAGAAAATTAGGATTAAGATGAGGAGAATTCGAATTTCAAAGAAAAGAAAAGATTTCTTCCCTAATCTTTGTTTGAAGTTTACTCATTTAGACGAATTGGGAAACAATGACACTAATAAAGATAATGAAAACAATGAATTTGGTGTGTCTTATCGTTCTAACCAGCTGATTGGACCTCTCCCATTTGATTATCAATCTAATGACAATAAAAGTACTGAGGATCACCTTAAGGACATCATCGTTAAATTGTCTGAACATATTAATAATAATAATGTTTAAATACTATAATACTATTATACAATTATTTTTTCTTTTTTTATCAATAAATGTTTGACAATATTATGATTTAAATACTATTTTACTTTTTTAGTTATTGTTGGCTTAGTTTATCTTATATATTACATTTTATCTTAAGATGTTATTTTCAAATATTTCTTTTAAAAATAAATGAGCCTCAAATTCATGCAAAAGATGACTGACAAATAGTATATTATAATTATTTACTTTAGAATAAATTAGTTTCATAATTTGATGGTAAGGTGTTAAATGTAATTAAAAATACAAGCATTTTGCCTTTTAGACTCTCTTTTTTTTCTTTCATATAAATCTAAAGAGATTCATCTTTTAAACACTTTTTACACTATTTATGCAAAATTTTCATTTTTCAATAATCTATAATTTTCATAATCAATAAAAAATTAAGAATGATACTATTAATCCTTTAGTTAATACAATTCCATCTCTAATATATATCATAATATCAAAAAACGATTATAAATACTAATAAATAATTACTTTCTATATTTATAGATTTATTTAAAATAAAGATACAAATAAAACAAAAAAAGAATCGCCAATATATTCAGTATTCCGAAGATTGCCTTAACCTTCTTAAACTGATTCCATTATCATTTCCATTTGGTGGTTGTGATGCCATTAATTGACCTTGCATTTGCGGCGGCTTTGGCTTCTTCATTGCCCTTCTCTCAAATCCGTTTGGAGGCTGCATTGTGGTTGGACTTGCAGTTGCACTTAGTGATTGCGAATCATTTCTTGGAATATCATCAACTTGGCCCTGACTAGTTTGTTTAGAAATTTGTTTAGGTGCAACACAAATTGACCTGTTTTTCTTGTTTGTCTGGCCTATTGGCTTTTTATCTTCAGCTGCTGGTCCGCTTTTTTGTTGTAAAAGGCCCCGAACTGGAGGAGATTTGAAAATAGAGAGTTGCTTTTGCTTTTCCATTTCTGTAAAAGGTTGTGGCTTAGTTCGAAGGTGTATAAATGGTTTTGTTGGAGTCTCATTTTTGGATATCTGAGGAACTTGTGGACCTTGATGATTTTGTGGGGTTGCTTGGGGCTGTTGTTGCTGTTGAACATAAGGATATTGTTGTTGATATTGATTTTGCTTTAATTGAGCATTTTGTTGCTGCTTTTTTAATAGTGAGACTGTCCAAACTTGGGTCTTTATTGCTTGTGAATCATTATTTGCTTCTGAGTTCGGAGAAAAGCTTTGTTGAGGTATATGCTGCTGACCAACGATATTAACGTCAATTGGTGGAACTTCGAGTTGTTCATCGTTTCGAATTTGCCTACGCGGATTTGGAGTTTGTTCAGTTGGTGGCTGAGTTGGCTGAGAAGTCTCGTTTGGTGGCTGAGGTGGATGGTCAAGATTCTTTGTATGAGGTTTGTTTTTCTGTATTTTCTTTGGATTTTTTATAGAATTTTGCTTACTAATATTTGAAGATTGCGATTGTTGTCCAGAAGAACCTATGCTAGTTAAGAGAACATAATCATTATCTTGATAGTTATCAAATGCTTTTTGAAGAACAAATTTCCTTAATGAGTCATTTAATATAAAGTTCATGAAAAGTTCAGAGTTATCTTCAATTAATTCTTTGCATTTTTCTATGTAATGCTCTGGAGGTTTTAATCGGCCAAAACAATCCAATTCAATTATTGGAGCGTTCTCAAAAGAATCATAATCAACAACAGAAACAGCATTGGGATGCTGAAGGTCACAATGCGGCCAATTTCTAAACTGTGAAGAAGGATCCGTTAAATTGATACCTAACGAAATCTTAACAATTGGTGAAACAGAATATGTAGATAAAAGTGTTGTTGATAACGATGCTTGTGAAATTTTCCGATAAGGAATTGAGTTAATTGGTATAGTAACATAAGAAATTGCTTGTTTATTGCTGTTTGTTAGATGCGTAAAAACAGTGATAACAAGAGATAAATCTGAATTAGAAGGATCTTGATCAATCAGAAAAGAAAATCTATGCGGCGTAAATTTAACTGATTTGTTACCGTTCGATACATTGGTTTGAACATGATGACCATTTGGGATGATAGCAAGATTTGCTGATATGTAAACTGTCTCAAGTTCGTGGTATGGAATACGTGTGATCTTTATAAGATCAACAGATAATTCCATACGTAAATTTTTAAACGATCAGCTTTTAAAAATTGTCATTGAAAAAGTGGAAATCAAATTCATAAAAAAAGCAATTGCTTAGAAAGAAATGAGTATTCGTTCCAATTTTGATAATTATCAAATACAAGTAATAAATGCATTTTGATATTATATTATTTTTTAAATTTTCATTGATTAATCTCTTTATATTTGCTAATTTTTCCTTTATTTTTAGTTTTAAATTGTTCTATTCCTTTTTTATTGCTCTTTTCAGCTTTATTTACCTCATCAAATTGAGAAATGACCTGAATATACATATTTTTTTAATATCAAAAAAATTGAATCAAAATGATTCGGTCATTATTTAATTTTTTTTAGAAATTTTATACAAAAATTTGAATAAATTTAGTCATTTTTTTTTTTTTTATAAATTCATCAATATACAGATGAAAACTTTGAGTAAAAAAATTTATGTTGATCCATCAGATCAGCTTATTATCTTTCTGGTTTGTGGCTTCTTTGTAACATTTTTTGAGTCATATTGTTCTAGACGAACTAAATTATTTAGTCATTTATCATCGAAATTCAATACCATAAATGGAGATATTTATGAACCTACCACGAATAATGATTATGTTTATTACCATACAAATAATATGCATTTTCAAACCATCAAAGATCCACTTTTTGATATATCTCAAGAATGCGGTATTTTAGAACGAAATGTACAATATTGTCAATGGGTTGAAGTAGTTCATTCGAAAACAACTGTAGATTCCAACAATAATTCCAAAACAACATATCATTACACGTATCACAAGCAATGGCTTCATAACCAAATATCCTCTCTTTTTTTTAAAAATCCCCTTTACTTTAATCCGCAAGTCCCAATCATTCCATCCCTCTCATTTCGATCAAGCAACATTCAAGCAGGCGCATACATAATATCTCCCACAATGACGTTACTTGGCGGTTATCAAAAAGTGGTTCCAGATGGCTCACAAATCCAGAATTTTGAAGAAAACAAAAAAGTGACAGATTTTCAGTATGCAGGAAGCGGCATTTTTTATTCATCGTACAAACGCGGCATTCTTGATCAACTTCTTCGTATAGGTCAATTTTTTGACCTTCAAGGAGATATCGTCGATTGGTGCACCCCGGGCGATCGGCGGGTCTGGTTTAAAGCATGGAAACCGAGTGATGTCACTGTAGTTGGAAAACGATTGAATAATTCAATACAACCGTTCATCTATCAAGAATATAAAGTTGGCTCAGTCCAACCTGGTGAAATTCCACTCAATGACGCAGTGAAAGGAAACACGAGCGGTTTTCCAACAGTGATGATGTGGCTAATTCGATTTTCAATTATTTTTTATTTTTTGGTTACATTGAATAATAATAAACCTGACTTGGTCGGCTCTGCTTCTCTTTTGATTTGCGCAATTATCGGAAGTTTGCTTGCTTTGGATATTTTTGGCAATGTTCTTCTGTCTATCTTCTGCGGCTTTTGCGTGTGCTTTGCGAAATTGCAAGAGTTTTCGTATTTGAAATATGACATGAAATTCAGAGATACAAATATCAATGCTTTCAAAAATTCGGGTTCAAATGTGGATTTGAGTTTCGGTTCAGATACAATGAAACAAATTGCGAGTAGTTGTTGTACATTCTTTAAGGAAGTTGTTTTGCCCATTTTGCCTTTGCTAATTAGCATTGCTGCCGGACAGCACAAAGAGACAGTTTACATGGATGGCAGCAGCAATAATTTTAATCATGATAATTTCAGTGCTTCTTTTGGAAATGAAAAAGAGGTTTATAAAAAAGAAGAGAGTGAAGATAAATCTGTTATTGTCACTGAATTATAATATTTTTTTTTCATTCTCAAATTTTCGGAAATAAATAAAAGACATGTTAAAAATTAAAGATTTTCTCTTTTTTTTTCTCCTTTATAGCCCCCAAAAGAATGTATCATTATTTTTTATTTCATACTATTATATACGCCTTCAGGTGATGTTTACGCATTTGGCTTCATTGTTTTTGAAATAATGACGACTGAACAAGCTTTTTCAGGCCTCACACTTCCTCAAATTTTTATAGCAATTTTGAATGGAAAAAGACCAAAAATCGATAATTATGTTCCTGAAACGTATTGTAAACTTATTGAGCGTTGCTAGTCTCAAGATCCTAAAGATAGACCAACGTTTGACCAAATTGTTGAAGAGCTAAAAAATGATGATTTTGTTTCAGAAGTTGAAAATGAAGACTTTTACAATTACATTGATTACATCGAAGAATCTAGAAAAACATATGACAAGGATAAAAGGATCATCAATATTGAAGATATCATTAATAATTATCAAACAAATAAGCAGGTCTTTACTTGAGTCAAATGTATTTTTAAGGAGAATTAATTCCACAAAATATATCAAAATCAAAAGATTATCTTCTTAAATACCAATATTCGAATGACAGCCGTGTTTACAATGCTCTAGGCCATTTATACGAAGAGGAAAATAATTTAATTGAAGCAAAAATATACTTTGAACAAGGAGCAAAAATACTCAATCAGAATCAATGTTTAAGTATTTAATAATGCTAATTCAAGGAGAAGAAAGAAGTACAAATATAAATGAGGCTATAAGATATTTAAATAGGTCAAAGAACCATGCATACATTGGAAGTATAAAATATTTTTATATATATGATAAATTGAATGAAAAGCTATGCTTTAAAATCTTCCAGATGAAATTCAACATTTTTTAACATCATAAGTTTTCATGTATAATAGAAAAAATGATGAAATAAGGATGAATTGTGGAATTAAATTAGCTGATGTTGATAAGGAATACTTTTTTAACATTAAATTATTTTCAAACACTGCTTATATTGAGATATTAAAAACTTTTTTAAAAATGTCAGTTGAAATTAATTATCCGTCAAAATCTTTTGAAATGATCTTAAATAAAATTATAGGAATTAAATCAGAATTAATAAATGATATTGATACATGCATTTTTATTCTGGATTCTGTAACATCAATCAAAAACAATGCTTTTTTAAATCGTAAATCATTAACACAAATAACAATTTCATCTTCTATAACATCAATAGGATATCATTTTTTTATGAATGCACATCATTGACTCAAATATTAATACCACCATCAGTAACTTCAATTGGAAATTATGCTTTTTTAAATGTTTATCACTAAAGCAAATAACAATTCCCACTTCTGTAACTTCAATTGGAAATCATGCTTTTTTTAAATGCTTATAAGTAACACAAATAACAATTCCTTCTTCTGTAACCTCAATTGAATATTATACTTTTTCTTATTGTAAATCATTAACACAAATAACAATTCCTTCTTCTGTAACCTCAATTGAATATTAGGCTTTTTCAGAATATTCATCATTAGCACAAATGACAATTCCTTTTTCTGTAATTGAAATCGGAAATGAAGCTTTCAGCGGATGCTCATCATTAGAACAAATAATAATTCCTTCTTTTGGAACAATAATCGGATATGGGTTTTTCAAGAGGTGTTCATCATTAATACAAATAACATTTAAAATTCTTTCTTCTTTAACTTCAATAGGAATGAATTCTTTTGTAGAATGTTCATCTCTTAAACCATTTCCATTTCCTATTTCAGTAACATCAGTTGGAGCTGGTGTTTTCGATAGATGCAAAAAATGTAATATACAATAAAAAATAGGTTTTAAAATAAAAGACTGAAAATAAGTCAAATATTATATCAATTCATATTTGATAGAAATGTGACATTAAGAGCATATAAATTTCAATAAAATTTTTTTTTAATTATTCATATCTTTTTTATTTAATAAATGTTTTCTTCTTGACAAGAATCTTTGTTTTGTCAAACTCATGATTTCTTGCATTTTTTGAAATAATTTAAAGTAAACTGGTTGGCAAATTTTCATATAATTCAATTTTGAATGACACCTATTTTACTTTTTCAAATATCGAATTGATTATTTTTTAAATTTAAGATATCTCATTGAAAAAATTGATTATTTATACAAAAAGTTATTTCATCTTTAAACAATATAGTTAAGGCCTCGTACGTTAGAAAAAATAAAATGAAAAAGTTTATTTTACAACCTTTTAAATTCATTTAATGGCAAAAAGTTGATAAGATTTTTTCTAACGGACGTGCCCCGCAAGCAACTTCAGTACTGGTTCACATAACATATGATTGCACATATACGAGAAAAAAGTCACATTGCAATTGGCTATATTGAAATAGTAAATTAACATTTACCGAAGGATGTAATGGTGATAGGCTGGTATAGGAAGAAAAAAAATAATGCAACAAACAACGATTATAAGTTGTGATGTGTCCTTTCTGATATGATTTATATTTGCCAGTATCAGTTTACTGTTCCCAACATTTTTAAAAATCGTTGTTTGAAAAAAACCTAAGGTATAATAAACATGTTTAATAGAATATAAAAATAATAAATAAATGTTAAATTAAATTTTTATTTACCAATGATCTCCAAATACTATTATATTCCAGTTTGCCAATGAATTTCCATAC
>JAPFFF010000342.1:0-25484 GCA_039105265.1 Tritrichomonas musculus | reverse complement strand
GGCAAGGATTTTGGTTTGATTAATTATATCTGATTTGTTACCATCATCTTTCAAATCGGCGATAATTGTTGATCTTGGCTTTTCAAGTACTTCACAAAGCCTAGAAATAAGTTTTTCATCATCTTTCTGATTTTTGAAATTATCATTTTCAACAATATTGTTGACATCTGTAAGATGTAAGCATATTTGATTCATCGATGATGAGCGATGAATTCGGCTGAGGTTTATTTTTTGAGTTGCAATCATGTTTGCATTTGACATTATTTCAGAAACTGAGTTAATTGATGTATCAAAAAGTGAGCTAAATTTCTGTTTTAATTGAAAAATTGTCAATCTTTGTGACGGATCAACAACTACAAGTCTTTTGATGAGTTCTGATATGTCGCTTGGAATTTTTTGATAATCAAAATCTTGGTAAGAGATAGTATCTTCAATTTCATTGGGATCATTTAAGAAAAGTTTATACATAAGTATACCAAGAGACCACATATCAGCTGCTCGTCCATCATAGCTATTTTGCTTAATAACTTCTGGAGCAACATATTGGATAGTTCCACATTTCCCAGAAACAGTTTGATGTGTCTTTGTTCCTGTGCATAATGCACAAAATCCAAAGTCGCATAGTTTAGCATTCCCTCTATGAATTAAAATATTTTCAATTTTAATATCCCTGTGGCAAATAAAATGTTCATGCAAATATTCAACGGCATCTATAATTTGACCTAAATATAAAATTCTTTGAGAAAAACTAACTTTTTGTTCATGGTCGCAAATAACATCCAAAAGATTTCCATCTGAGCAGAGATCCATAAATTGAAAGAATGAATTACTTGTTTCAACGCACTCAACTGTTTTGACAAGGTTCTTATGAGTCAATAAAGGTGAAATAACTGTTTCAGCAAAAAAAATTGATTCAGTCATATTTAGGTTTGAATCTTCTGATTCTCTTTTATCATTTTTTGATCTCTTATTTTGTTGAGCAGGTTCATCTTGGCGTTTTTGATTCAACCTTCTGACTTTTTCTTTTGATATAATTTTGAGAGCGTAAGGCTTTAATGTTTTCGTGTGATAAGCCAATCTGATTGAAGAAAATGTGCCTTTATCTATTACTTCTCCAACCAGGTATGAAAATATTCTCCAAAATTTTTTCGAGCTCATATTCTATTGATGATTATAAAATTAAAAACTATCAAATAAAATTATATTTTGAAATTTAATCCTATCAACTTTTTCAATAAATTATTAGAACTCTCATTGAAAAAATTAACACAAAAAAATTTTATGTGTATCGTTTTCAAAATCTGATATAAACTCAATTAAATCTTTTTCATCTCTTATTCAAAATTGAAAGATTTTGCTTTTTTCTTTCAATTTTTTTTTTATTCGGTTTTGCCATTTTTATTTTTGGTTTCAAGAAAAAGCAGCCAGAGACAAAACTTTATATTTGTCATTAGAGTAGGCAACAAAAAGATCAAATGCATTCATCTGTAGTAGCTAAGCTAGCCAGGGAGGTTTAAGGTTTCCATTTTAAACTATTCGCATGATTTAATAAAAATTTTCATTTTTATTCAATTTTTTTTTTACTAATATAAATTGAATACTTTTGATTTTTAAAAAAAATAATTTTCATCTCCCGATAGCTACTTTTTAATAAAAACCTCAAATAATCATTCAAAATATTGAATAAAAATATTCAATTTTTTTTCGAAAAATTGAATAAGAGATGAAAACAATTTAATAGGGTTTAAAATAAACCTAAAAAAGTTATTAAAAATTTTAATAAAAAAGATGATGATTTTTTATATCATTATAGAATTGATTATGAAAAATTGTAAAAGCATACTATTGAAAAATGTTTATATTAAGCAATTTTAAATAAATTTTCCCTCTTTATCCCTCTTTAAATCAAAAATTTAAGAGAGAATTAAATCAAGTGCACCTGATGGTGTTCCTTCTTTAGCGGTAGCTATCGAGATATAGTTTGGAAGATTCTTTTCTTTCATGAATTTGAGTGCATATTCAATTGAATGTTTTGAAACGTCACGATTAATATTACTTCCTTTGAAAACAACAATTGTAGCACCTTTCTTAATCAAAGAAAGGTTATCTGATGTGAGTTTATCTTTTGTAACAGCGGCACCTTCGCATAACAAATCGAAAGAATCGCCATTACCATTAATTTTATAAAGCTCTTTCTTATTATCTTTTTCAAATGTATCATCTTCTACAGGAGCAGTTTCAGCGATTGGGCATTCTCCACCAAGTGCTTCCCAAAATTCTGGTGTCGTTTCCCCATCATCGAGTCTTTCATATGGAAGTTTTGGTAAGCGAGATTTAGCAGCAGAAAATGCAAGTCCTGCTTTGTTCTTTTCCATCATATTTGCTGTTTTGCCAACCCAAAGAATAATCTTCTTTGGAGTAATTAATAAGAATGCGTCTCCTTGATTTAATGATGTGCCTGTGGCAGGAACTTGATGCATAACTGGTTTCTTCTTTCCTTTAATATGGAACAATGCAATTCTGTTATCGAGTTTAACTTTCTTAAATCCTGATGCAACTCCACCATCAAGATATTGAAGGCCGCCATATTTTTCAAATAAGTTGATAAATTCTTGACTTTCATGGCCTTGAACTTCACGATGTTGCGTTGGCTCTCCTCCAAATCGATCATCAAGTTCTACTGTTTTTATTGCAGCTGTTCCCATTTCGTCTTGGGTTGAATCTCTACCAAGCCAAAAGTAAATATCTCTGGAAATTCTTTGGCTCTGGCCAACTTTGTACGCATTTAATACAATAAAAGAATCGCCGCTATAAAAATAGCCTACATCATCCCAAGGAGCAATTGTAAAGTTTTCTATACGCCAAACGCCAAAATATTCTGTTTCTGGTAGCTTTGCCCACTCTGGTTCATTACAAGTCATTTTTTCACGATGCAAGTGAAATGACTTTTTGTTTGTTTATTGTTGTTTGAAAATCTTCTTTTGTTTCAACAAAAATAAAATTTTGTTTTCAATCAAGTCGATATTTGAAAGAGAACAATTGAATTAACACAGATAAGCTTTTCTGAAAAAAATGTTTCAAAAATTAATCGAAATTACACAATTTTTTTTATATATTTTGTTCGTTGAACTTTTTTTTTTTTTGAAACTTTAATGTTGAATGATAAAAGATTTGTGCATGCAGAAATCACTCTAATTTACAGCTCGCATTTATTACTGTTGCAAAAAATCACAGTAATAAAGAAATTTTGAAAATTATAAAATATTTTTAAAAAAATGAAAAATTTAAAGAATATTATAAAAGAATATATTATATAATGCATATAAATTAAATATTAAAAAATATTGATATATAATATCAAAATTTATTTCAAAAATTATAAAAAAAGATTATTATTTTGTAATACAAAAAGTTCTATCTTTATTCATTCAATTTATCTTTTCATTTTAAAAAAGTGGATTTTTGAATGATTCAATTTTGTTAAAAAAAAATTATTTGTTAAGATATTTAAAGGTCAAAATTATTAGCCTTTAGAAAGGTGAAAAAGTTCTTATTACTGCGGTTTGGCGGTTACAGTAATAAGGAATTCAATTTTATATGACCTATAATAGATGAATAATGATCGCTTATTACTGCATTTTGGCGGTTACAGTAATAAGGAATTCAATCTTATTTGGCCTTAGTATAAGATCAAAAAAATCTGTTTTAATCTACAAGGTCAATAATTCACTATATTTTTATAACAAAAGTGATAATAAAAATGAAACAGCATTCATAAAATATTCAATCACTTCTATCAATTTTTTTCATTAAATAATTAAAAACCTCAGAATATATTCAATATCTATAATCAATTTACTATAAAGGATAAATAATTCATTCTCACAATATATTCAATGAGTTCATCCAATAAATTTTTTTTATATAATTAATTTATTATGAATTTATACTATAAATATGAAGTGAATATGATAATAATTTTTCTATATTTTGAGAGATTACTTATTAATTATTAATTTTTTAAAATTAAGGCATCGAACTTCAAAGTGCAGTAATAAGAAGCAAAAAAATTGAATGAGTGAAGAGTAATAATTTCTAGATGTACCAGTACCATTGAATTTTTTTTAATTTTTTATGAATAATCAATTTAAAAAGTGAAAAATTGAATGAAAATTGCTACAGCAAAATTGGCCCTGCCATTTGGAAATTTGATTTAGCCATATTCTATAAAAAGATGTATATTATGTGAATATCAAGTTTATTTAAAGAGCTTGGCTTAGCATCTTTCGAAATGGAAAAAGTATTCAAATTTTCTATAAGTAATCACAAAAAAAAAAAATTCAGAGATATTATTTTTTTTATATCAGTAACTTTTTGAATATATGGAAATTATATTTTCAATGTAATAAAAAAATCAATACAGATATTAAATTGATTATTTTCTCAATTATTAAAATATGATTATATATTTATAAAAAAGTAATTATTATAAATGTATCCATTTATTTTTAAATAAATATTATATTATTAATAAATAAAAAATATAATTCATGAAACTCTTTTGTAACCCGAAATAACTTAGTCCAGGTACATCTTAATTTCTACCAATACTCTAATTGAATATTTGGGTTTATATCATTGAATATTCAATAAATTTGAACTAGGTTTCCCAGTCCAGTGAGGTGAATACACAAGTTTGACTTTTTGAGGCATTTCTTGTTATTTTATATGACAACAGACCGTTTTGTTGTACTCAAAAAAAAAGTAAAGTTTTGAATTATTTGTGAAAAAATATCCATCAAAATCTTATGGATAGCTTGCTTTTTTCTTCCTCTAATATTTTTGAATAATATAATAGATACAAAATTAAATAAAAATTTTGTCTTTCTTTAAGAAAAGAAAAAAAATATTCAAAAAAATATCTACATTGAAATATTTCAAATATTCGTTGTTATTTTTCAATGAAATATAAATTAAAAATCTCTCAAAAAGTTTTAATTAGTAATTTAAATGAAAGGTCGTACAACTAAATTGAATAAAAAATAAAATTATATAAATTTATATTTATCTTAATGAATAATTTATTTAATAATTATATTATATAATTTATATATTTTATATCAAATATTATAAAATGTAATTGTTGAAATAAAGACTTTAATTAGAATTCAATATATACCGATTTCTTAAATTTTTGTATCATTTAAAAAATATAGATGTCATTTGAATGGATATACTATGTGTTATACAAATAATATTTTGCTTTTTGACGAAATCCTTCAGTAATTGAAATATTAGACTTTTTAAATTTTTGAAACCAATCAACTAAATCTTCATTTTTAGAAAAAACTGACATTTGATTTGGGATGGAATTCAAATATATTAGAAAGTAAATGCATATAAATAAAATTGTATTCTTCATTGGGCTCCCGTAACGTCCAATTTTTTTAAAATCATCATTTAATAATTCAACAAATTCAATTTTTCGGCATTTTTAGCTAAAAAATGAATTTTTTTTTCAATAATAATAACTATTTTTATATAACACTTAATGTTTTAAAAGCATATAAAAAAATATAAAAAGAATAAATTATATAAAAAGTTATCGATATTCTAAATTTTTATAAAGTGTTATAAAACTCTTATCAAAAATAATTAAAATAAATTGAGATAAAATACTCAAATTTATTTTCTGAAGAAAATTTAATATATACTTATATCCTTTTAGTTTTTATTTTAATTAGAATTTCGTACGATGCAAATATTTATAAAACTAATTATTATTATTATAATAAAATATAATTAGTTTGAACAAACCAATCATTGAGTTTTACTGTAAAAATTCAGTTGAACGACCTTTTTTAAATGAAAGAAATATTTGAAAAGATTTTTTTAATAATTTTCTGATGATACAATTAAAAAGTTTATATCATTGAAAAATCTTCATAAAAAGTGGTGGTAAGTTTTCTGAGCATTCAAATATTCACAATATATTTCTGAGAATTGAGAAAACTTATAGAAAATGCTCATTAAAATTTTTCATAATTATTGCTTATTTCAGTAACGTTTTCATATTAATTTATATAAAATAAAAGTTATTACATCGTTTTGATTTTATTTAATTGAAGATTTCAAATGATACAAAATTGAGATAATATTTCTATGATTAAATATCATAAATTTATATATTGAAATGAAATAGCATTAAAAAATGAAACATATTTTTAAATTAAAGATAAAAAATTAACAAAAAGAATAAAAAGATATCTAAATTTATAAAATTAAATAAGAAAAGAGGATTGTTCTCCAAAGATGCATCAATTTTATTATATTCCTTTTTGCATAATGTTTCTAAATCATTTTAATGAATTGGTTTGAATATTGACATTGCTGATTATCATTAATTACGATCATCTTTTATTACGCTTGTTGTTCATCAGTATGCCATCTAAGTAGGAGAAAATATCTTGACAAAGCCGATTTGGGAATCATTTTGAAGGTAGTTAATATTACTCATTGTTAATTTAAAAATGCAAAAAAAATATTCTCTCAAAGTAAAAAAAAAAAAAAAAAAAGCTCACAAAAATATTGAAAGAATTTAGTTTTATACTCAGAAAATTATTGTGAAGATTGTGAAGATGACGAGGTCTATTATAGAATCGACGATAAGTCCTTTACGTCGCTTAAAAGTCCTTTACGGTGAAGTGAAAAGCTCTCAATTTTAAGAAAATTTTCTAAAATTGAGAGGTGGTGTTTACGGTGAAGTGAGATGATAAAAATTTTATCAACTTTTTCAATGTTTTTTATATTCATCAAACTCTTTATTTTACACATGATTTTAACAGTATCTTTTATTTTTATGCATTTTTAATAAATATAAAAAGAGATAAAAAAAAATAATTATTTTTTTGGTCTAAAATATAAATAAAAGTAAAAATAAAACATTTTGATATTCAGATAATTATTTTTTTGATAAGAGCTCAATTTGAATAAAAAATAAGTTTTGAAAAAGTTTTCTTCATTTCAATTAATGAATTCAAAAAGTTTCGTTTGGTCGTGAAAATTTATCATTTTCAATGACAGTGCCATATTCCTCTGATCCAAAGACCAAGGATTTGGAGCCTTTTCATGATACATTTTTGAAAGAATTTGTTCCGCAAAATGAAAAAGAAGAAGATCTCTTTAATCAATGCATTCATTCAAAAGAATATTTATCTGCAACATGTTTCCGTGAGCAAGTGGGCGTCCTTTGTTCATATTTACGAAATGAAGAATGTCATGTTTCATTCGCAAGAATTGGTCTTCTTTTCGGTAAAAATTCAATGAGCATAAAGTATCAATACGATAAATATATTGGAGAAACAAAACAAAACGGAAGACCTCCAACATTAGACGAAAATGAAAGACAAATATTGCAAGATGAGATTGAGAAAATGCTGATAGAAGATAATAATCCAACATATGATTATTTAACAAATTTCATTAATGAAGTAACACACAAAAACATAAGCCAAAAAGAACTAAGATCAATAATTTTTTATTATTTCCGTGATGATTATAAAGGCGTACCAGGTATTCCCCTAGAAGAAAAAAGAAGAGATTGTTCTGAAGATGAAATAGATCAATATTACGATACTTTAGAAAATGCACTTCCTCATGTTCATCCTTCTTTCTGCTTTAACGTTGATGAAGTTGGTTATCAGTTTTAGTACGAGCAGATTGTTCAAAACCTACATGTAGTTACTCAGTCGACCGTAACTACAAACGTGCAACTGCTATTCATGCAATATGTACCGATGGCGAATACATTGAACCTTGGGTTGTCGTTTCAAGAAAAACGCGGGAAAATATGATCGATGATTTTATTCCTCTTTCAAGATTCAGAGTAGTATCCCAAGTAAATGGTTTTGTAAATCAACAAATATTTGATGATTGGTTTTCTAATTTTTTGTTTGAATCTTATGTAAAAAAGAATCAGGCTTCATTACAACCGCCCAGCATTATTAATCATGGATGGCTTCCGCCCACACATAAATTCACTTAATAAAGTTAATATTCCAAACCTTAACTTGTAAGTCTTCATTATTCCTGCGAATAGTAGTGACCAGACACAACCGTTGGATCTTGGCACTTTCGGCCTCTCAAAAAGAAATATATATAAAATTACTAATGAAGCTCCTGCATCACGTGTTGTCAACCAACTTAACAAAATCGTTTCATCTTTGTGGATGGAATCATGCTCACCAGCTGTCGTAAAAGCTTTTCGAAGCACAGGGATATGCAGAGAAAATGGCCATTTAATCTGCCATCGTGAACTCGCTCGTGCTGTCCGTCATTATGAATCATCCGACATCGATTCTATCATCACAAGGCAAGAACCATTGACGAATGCTCAACAATCAATGCTAAATAGCCGAAATCATCCACCAGTACAAAATAAAATCACATTTCCGCTTCCGAGGTATTGAAAAAATTAATAAAAATTAAAATAAAAACAATAAATCTTTGTTTTAAAATCAATCGATATGATAATCATTTTGAAAAATTAAAATTTTTTAATTTAAGTAATTTAGCATGTTTAATTTGAATATAAAAACGTTTTTTTTTTTTCATACTGTCTACATTTAAAATAAAATTTTTTCTTGATGCGCAAATTATTATCTTTCGAAAAAAGTAATATACAAATAAAAAATATATTAATCGATTTTATTTTGTTTATATAAGCGATATTCTATTGAAATAAGACTGTTGTAAAAAAAAGATCTCGATAAAGAAATTCAATTCCTTGAAAAAGACAAAACGAGAGAAAATATTATAGAGCAACATCGCACGATTTCGTTTTAAACAATTTTCGATAATAAAGAACAAGCTTCAAAATGTATTTAAGTTCATAAATATTAGAAAAAAAAATAATGTGATACTGAAACCAAGCTTCAATAAATCTAGTCGTATATCTCGATTTCATAAGGTAAAAAAGGTTCAAAATCGTTTAAAATGCAAGCGATTTCTTTTTCAACGAATGGAGAGCGATTGACAATAATTCTAAGAATTAAAAATAGCGTTTTTATTTAAATTAAAATTTTAAAATTTTTGAATGAAAAAAGCTGACATCACTTCACCGTAAAGGACTTTTAAGCGTCGTAAAGAACTTTTCAGTGGTTCTATAATTACAATCAATATGAAATTCCAAAAACTATAGTTTTATTCTTTTTAAAATATAATAATACAATTTCAAATATAAGTTGTACTCTAAAATAAACTACAAAATTCAGATTTGAAAAATAATTTTAATGGCAATCCTTTCAAGGTAAAAGTTAATCAAAATGTTTTCTTTTCTGGATATTATATTTTAATTAAATTAGTATTTGTTCAGGACAATCGTTTTTCAACGCCACTTTTTGAATGTATTTTGTGTAGATATTTTACGGATAATGACAGATTCGTAGGTAATAAATTCTAATAATTTTACAATTAAAATTGAATGGTTTACACCAGTTTGCCATAAAACATCGATATCTAGCTCTCCGTGATGACAAAAGTCGTGCCATCCAACACAATGGTATGTAAAATTCTCCCATTCTTTAACGCATTGATCCTCATTTTCAATATCTAAAATAGTATTTAACCAATGTTTAAGATGAGGAAGTAAACCTCGAAATGGCTGCTTAATTATATAAGTAGTTCCATTTTCTATATATTGGAAATTGTTATTCGTATCAGTGAAACTTTTCCATCGATTATCAAAATTTTTACGATAATGGCCTGGGTCAAATCGCTCTGTCTCAGGATCAAAACCAAATTCTTCTAGAATATGCCAACTTTTATTTTCCTTGTCTCTTGCAAATGTTTTGATATTATTTAATGAAGGTCCTGGCTTTCTATCATATTAGAAGCACCATTGAAATTTGAATTCGCCTTTCCTTTACCATCTTTGATACAATTAGAAAATTTGAGAATCTTTCCTGTTATATAAACAATCCAAGATTTCGTTGATTCAGATCCTTTTTTCTGTCCGCTCAAACGAGTGTCTGTGGAAGCGAATCCAGACATTTCACGTCTCGCATTTTCACAGCTTTTATTTGCGTAATTTACCATCTTCTTCTCAACATGTGGTAGAAGAGATGTAGTTTTTGTTAGGCTTTCATGATTGACTCCACATGAATCAAGAACTAAAGATACACGATTCATATAAGAGTTTGAAACCAAAACCGAGAATATCATTGATTTCGATGAAACCTTAGATGGAGTTGCTGGAGGTTCAACTACTTTCTTTTGCTTTTCTATGTTATCTAAGCGTGCTTGTCGAGCAGCAGATGTTTGATTTTGTCTTGCGCGCATTTTTTTGCTTTAAATACTTTTCAGCGCCATTCCTATTCTCCCAAATTTTCTGAAATAAACAATTTATAAAATCAATACTCAACTTTTTTTTACTTTATTATTCATTTTTTATTAAAATCTTTCATAAAGTTAGATAATTTTAAATATTTTAACCATAATTCCATTTTGTATTTCGTTTTAAATCACTTATTTATGACAAAAAAGTGAATTGAAGTTTTTCTCTTTTTATTTTTTTAAATCTAAGTAATAAAACAAAAAAAAACAAAAAAAAACAAAAAACAAAAAACAAAACAAAACAAAAAAAAAAAAAAAAAAAAAAAAAAAAAAAAAAAAAAAAACGCTTCTGTAATGCTATTTATCATCTGATAAATAAATGATTTGTAAATGGATTGTAACCTAAGAACATCAATTGATTGAGCTGTGCTCCATTTTTTGTGCTTAGTAGTGAGGAGTGTGCGGGATCGGGACCAGATAGAATTACGCAAATGGCCCCAATTACTGACCCATAACTGAAGGCCACCTGACTATTTTTGAATTGACCCCAAATGATGCTAATGACTAGGAATATGTGGTCAGTATCATGGGATATATAGATGGTCACCTATGACAGCCATTAATGACCCATATTTGAAGGTCACAGTGATCACCTACTACTACTACTACTACTACTACTACTACTACTACTACTACTACTACTACTACTACTACTACTACTACTACTACTACTACTACTACTAGAATTTTCGGCCAAAGGATTTTCAGAGGGGGTCCCAAAATTCAATTTATGGGATTTGCTATTTTTAAATTGCGTAAATGGAAACTGACACGGATCTACTCCTAAAGATCGTAGATGGCATCACCGATTTGCGTCGAGATGTCAAGCATTTGATTAAGCGTATGAACCATAAACGCAAACCATCTGCTGATACCCCAAAGGCTGAAGCACATATCGACACCACTCAGGACACCACTCAGGATGCAAATGACTCACCTCCTGAGACTCCATCCATTGAACATCCACACTCTCGCTCAAATCGCACCCATATATTCAATCGAAGCAAGTTCCTGGATATTGGGGATCACGACCGATTGATCCAATATGTCACATCACAGGTAGTAATCGATGCGGTATCCAACGTGGAACCTCATAAACGCGTATCCCTATTGCGTAAACTAATATCCGATAACCTAAACCTAAGTATCTCCATGTATATGACCCAAAAACTACTCAACACCCATATGACTCTAAACGGTCCCCAAAGGGAAACAGCTCCAGACCCCGATGATGAGATCGATATAACCGATTTCTAACCGTAATCCAAAAATATTTTTGCAAAAACCGACCCCATGATGGATGCGTAATGCATTCTCTAGAGGAACCAACATACGTACCCGGGATTGCACATCAATCCCTCAAGGAAAATACCTGCATCCACCATGAGACTGGTTTGGGTTGCAAATGCCGGCAAATGCCCGTATTACCCCATAATCCACAAGTAATAGCTTACCCAAGGTGTTTAGTGCGCTTGGGCTCTATCACAAATATGGACCGGAAATAATACGAAAAATCGGTATGGCAGTGGATCGAACTCATGCCTGCAGCCGAAGCCCGGAGACATGCTTCATGACCCAACAACTATACCAGTTAGCGCTAACACATATATGATTCCGATTTGCGATTTAAATTCAAAAACAGTATTTTTACCGATGAGAATTTTATATTTTTACCTATGGGCAAATGAGCCGGATCACGAATAAGAATTTCGGTGCAATTCCATCAGGAACTGTCAAAAGCTATATCGATATCGTCAACACTGAGTTCGGTGGCAACATCCCAACCGACACCAAATATATTTCACAGCTGAGCAAACTCGTGAGGTTCCTAAATGACAACTCATTTGCAGCTCGCACCGGTTTTGACACCAAGGCTACTCTCAAGGCAACAGACGTTGATACATTCTTCGAGCAATTGCGGATTGAACGCCTTTTGGATGATAATGGTTACACAAATAGACTTGATAGCAATACCGATGAGCCCATTGATGTACTTCAACTCAAACTCGAAAGGGCCCGCCAAATACAACATAATATAGCAGTTGCAGAAGATGCATTACAGGAAGCTATCCAATTGATTCGTGATAATAACACTGAGTATCCACCAATACTCCCACCTCCCACAACCCATAAGATGCCAATTCCGTATGTTAAGCAGCCTTCATATATCAAGCGATTGAATGACAAACTGGATAGTGATTACTTCAAGCATTTCGATAGAGGTGATTACATGGTTGAGGACCCCATTGATGTACTCCAGCATATGAATACCCAGGATAGGTTCCATCAGCAGCTGAGGTCTGAACGCCTTGCAGCCGTAGATAAGGATTACTTCAAGCATTTCGATAGAGGTGATTACATGGTTGAGGACCCCATTGATGTACTCCAGCATATGAATACCCAGAATAGGTTCCATCAGCGGTTAGACGATGAACGCAAAGTATGTTCATACTTCAACAAGTATTACCCCGAGTATCTCGACAGAGCTGAAATACAAGATATATTCCGAGACAGGACTAAGGTCACAAAACTGGCTCATATTATCGACGACAATGCCAGTATTGATGGTATCCCCAAGGACCCTGAAAATAATGAGATATTCGAGTACCTCAGTGAGTTCGGTCATGAGTTCAAATCGGAACACACCGATTTCCTATTTGTGAATACCCCTGAGGACTATGATAAGGCTGTAGAGGCTTGGCAAAAATATGCCAAATATGCTGATAGTGATTACAGTGAACGCACAGATATTGATACCCATGAGCCGATATACATATACTACTTCAACTCGATATCCTCATTGAACACCATATATGACGGCTTGCAACAGGTCTATGAACGCGAGGTAAAACCATTCAAAATCTATTTCCAACTCTCGGGTGTATTTGAGACCCCCTCTGCTGAGAATACCAATGCATTCCAATATACTGCAAGGGAAATCAATTGGAACAACTATAAATCAGCCACCCCAATTGTGGTTCGTGATGAGCAATCGCTTGATATCGTGAAGTACTATATTGAATCAGTACTGCACTCATATGAGACCTCAACATCTGGAACCAAGTTGATTCTCGTAGGAACCATCTCATTCACGGTATCTCGAATGGTCAAGGTCAGTGGTCCAATCAAGGATTTACCTCCTGAGATCAGAAATAGCAAATTCATCATCACAGACAACGCCGATGACAATCTATGCTGGTACCGATTTCTGGCTGCATGTCTAGATGACCATCTAGTCGACCCCAAATACAGTTGCAAAACTAAGCACCGTACACAGGCAGCTAGGAAGCTCCTATGCGAGGATCACAATATAGTGTATTCTACTAAGCCATCACAAGCTGCAATTGACCTCCTGAACAACTATCCGGGGACATCAATTGAATCCATGAAGGCATCTGCCGAGAAGCATCACTTGAATGTGGACATCTATGAGTACTTGCAGGATCGCAAGGTGTATAACCTTCAGGACCAGTGGAAATACAATAGTGATAACTCATTTAGGAAATCCGCATTGCTGTACACCCAAAATCGAATCATCCACATAATGTACATCAGGGATGCTGAGAAGCTGACCAACATCCACATCTGCCCAAAGTGTGGCTCATATGCCCATTACGGTCATCAAAATATGAATCGCTTCAAGAACCATGTTAAGAACTGTGACGGGGTATTTCGAAAGCGATTCATACCCAATCGCGAACCACTACCATACTGTCCACATATACTCAGCAATCCGGTGTACGAATATTGCTTAGCCTATGGTCTCGAATGGAAACCCAACATATATTACATCACCTACGATTTCGAAACTGTTGAACAGCCTGTGGATACATCTATTGGTTCATCCACAACCATCAACTCACGACTGATTCCCCTTAGCGTATCATCATGTGTCAAATCGCAATCTGGTTGTACCACAAAGCACTTCTCATTAAGGGATTCATCTGAGTTCATCATCAAGTGGATCGAGTGGTTGTTTGAGCAATCCAAGCAAGTGTATCACGATAAGGTTCAATACATGAAATCCTTCATCAATCAACCAGTTGACAATCTCAAAACCATTGATCGCAACCTGAATGTGATAACCGTATTTGGATTCAACTCGAGTAGATTCGATAGCAACCTATTCAAGGAGCATCTCAACTACAGTTCAGAAGGGACTACGTTCTGGAGTGTTGAGCCCAATAGCATCATTGGTACCACATCCTCACTGAAGCAGTTCATATTGAAGTCACCCAAATACGATACCAAGTTGCGATTCATCGATGCACAATCATTTGTCGCTGGTGGTACATTACGACAATTCGGCGAAGATTTCGGCTCAAGCATGGCTTGCGGTGTAGACTTCGGCGGGGTCGAGAATAGCTCGAAGGGTGTATTCCCATATGAAGCCATCAACACTGAGAACTACAATGAGGTCCTCTCACAAGCAGAGCCATTTGAGTATGAAGCGTTCTACAGCTATCTCAACCAGAAGAACCCATTGACACCAGATGATTACAAGCTATATCTCGAGGATGCCAAAAACTATGAAACCCGATGGGACTACCTACTTGCATACAATGATAATGATGTCGAGATGATGATCAAACCCATTGACAACCTGATTGCACTCAATGCTCAGTACAACGTGGACCTCATCTCAAACCTATCGCTAAGCAAGAATGCATCCTGTATCAAGTATGCACTCGCATATAAGGAATTCAATCCAAATGCCGAATACTCCATACAGAATCCCATTAACAAATTCAAACCAAACCTCGATTGGTGGCGATTCAAATGCGAGAACTACTATAACCAGGATGTCAAGCATAATCAATCTCATAAGGACAAACCCAGGAACCTCGATAAATGTGTTTGTGAGGAGCAATTCGATAAGTTCATGGAGATGTACAACAATCCAGATACAGGCAAGTGCCATCTCTGTGGTGAGCACTTCACATGGACCAATAAGCCCACTCTCGATAGAATCAATAATGATATCGGTCATGAACTCAGTAACTGTAAACTCGCTTGTGCGGAATGCAACAGACTTCGCAGTCGTGATGACCCCAATATAACCAAACTCCGAATTCAGCTGAAGAAGTACTGCAAGATGATGCATCTCCCAACGCTCATCAACGATGAACAGGAGTATTACAGCTTACGGAACAACATCACGGGTGGTCTATCCAATGTCATGCACCGTGTCAACATCAAGGGTCATACCAAAATAAACCGCTTTAGATACAACGCCGTTGATCACAAGGTAATCTCATATGATACTCCACACACGATGACTCATATTGTTGGAGTTGATTTCAACAGCTTATACCCTTCAGCATTCAGTTCATCCAAACATGATGCCAATCCATATCACGGGGGAGTCATGTATATGCCAGGTTCCATGATAGAGCGATTCGAGGTGTACAAGGATGGTACCAAAAATATGAACACCTACAACTCATGCATGCATATCATCAACAGCCAGAAGCTCCGAAAGCATCCCAAATTCCTGTTCAAAGCGGAGGTCATGTTGAAATGCCCAATATCCAAAATCAACTACTTCATCAATTTCCCACCTGTATTCCGCAATTTCGATATCACCAATGATGAGGCCACAATTGGTCCATATATGCACGACTACATGACTCGCAATAAGCTCCCATCTGTTGACAAAACTGAACGGAAGCTGACCATGAGTGTTGATACAATGGGTACCTATCAGACATTCTCGAACTACTACCTCTGGTTCCTCCTCGACCATGGACTTGTCATCGAGGATATCAAGAGTCTCACCACATACGAGGCTCATCGCGGATTCAACCCATTCGTTAGTGAGTTCATGAAACGCCGTCAGGATATCATCTCTGGATCCGAGCATGGCAATGAGAAGTTCTACAAGATCAGCATGAATGGCTCATATGGGTACGATGGGATGAACACCGAGAAGTTCTCCAAAATCAAGATATGCTCACGCGATAAGACCTTCCAGAATATCATCTACGACAACTATGTCAGTGGCACCAAATTGAGTGATGACAACTATCTACTCCAGATGAACCCAAAGAGCTTCAAATGCACGACATGCCTTCAGGAATCATTCTGGACTCTAGATAATGCCAAATTCTGGTATCTCACATTCATATACGAGTTCATGTACAAGTGCCTTGATGTGGAGCGATTCCATTTCATAGAGGGGGACACTGATAGTGCGTATTTTGCGGTTGCTGGTGATGATACCAAGGGGTCCGATCAAGAGTTCAAATACATCATCAAGAATAGGGCATTCTATGATGAGAACATATATAAGTTCATGCCGAATCCCAATATAAACACAATCGCTGATGAGAAGAAAATACTGGGTCTCTGCATTGAGAAATATGGTGAGAATATGATAGCGTTAGCCCCCAAGTGCTACACCATATTTAATAGTGGAGCTGTGACCAAGGCACTCAAACTCAAGGGGGTCTCCCTCAAGAAGAACCATATCACAAGTGATGATTACAAGGACATCATCGACAATGGTGGTGTGAAGGTTGGCAAAAATATCAATCTGCAGATGATGCGCAAACTCTCAGCACCTCCGGGGATGACTTGCAATAACAAAATCAGTGAGATGTCCATGAGCAAGATCACGGTAAACAAGAATGCTCTCACCGGGACACACACCAAAATGATTGTCCTCGAGAACCAATCCTGTGCACCATTCATCCACGGACTCACATCAGGGGACTACACTATGATTTGAATACGGCTAATGTGGATCCGTTGATGATACCAGTTATGATGCCCACTGTCATACGATTTATTTTTGAGGTTATCGCGGTCTCACCAGTGAGTATCTTCAGTTTATTATCAGCGTTATCGATGAATACCTCATCCCCAATGGAATAGCATGAGGAGTCCTCGACCTTAACCATGTAATCCCCATGAGTGGCGAATGTGATACAACCATTGGCTTCATCGATTCTGACGCATATACCAACATACTCCTTCCAGGTACCAGTGGTCTTCACACTACATATGCAATCAGTGGTGTCAGCTTCAGTGCTAGGGACCCATTTCGAGTCCTCACGATGATATACCTTACCGGTCATATATACAGGAGCTCCAATGACGAAATCGGTGATGGTGTTAACCGATGACTCGATTGGGGAGTAGTGGGTGATGGTTGTGTTGGATTGTGCACCGTAAATAGCAGCCTTGAATGTTGCTAAATACCCTCGGGACATGATTTGTCTTGAATATAGTTGTCTAGCATCTAATAATTCCTGAGTAGTTGTCCAGGGATATCCACCTATTGGGAAGCTATATGTAAGTGGACTTGATGTTATATCATCAGTGCCTTCATAATATAGTGGGAATTTGAAATTGTCGAAATACACAGTCCTCTGATGTAATACTATTACTATGTTATGGGGATTTCCATCTGTATCACGGAATAACACCCTTATTTCACAACATAGTGCATATTCACTTACTATGTATTCCAGTTTAATCACATTATCTACAAGTTTTAGATAACGAATTGATATATCCGAGGACCCCTCCGCAATTGGACTGCAATCAATGGCACACCTTTTTATTAGCTGCTCATCTGTAACAGCACTCGACTTCAATGCATACTTCTCATCAGCCTGGGTACTGGTATAATATGGTGTCAAGTCAACTGGTGCTGGGATATCTGTTGTGAGTGCATACTTGGTCATATCTGGTAAGTCCTGGGTTTTTGCATAGGCATGACCGTCTACATCACATGCATTCATAACACAAACTTTTGATCGAGTAATCTCCAATGCAGTTATTTCATTGTATTTGATGGTCGCTGTATCACTGTTTGCATCAATATCGAAATCTAACCATCGCTCCTTCGAGCTATCCAGTTGATTGCCAATGCTAAATATTCTGGTATTGCGAGAATGATTTGGTTTCATGACCATGAGAGGTGCATCACTACATGTCTGATTGGCTCCACCCAATGTCAGGATGTTGTTTGGGTCTTTGATATAAACCTCTCCACTGATATCAGTGAAATACTCTTTTGGTATATCTGTTGTGAGTGCATACTTGGTCATATCTGGTAAGTCCTGAGTCTTCGCGTATGGTTCCAAAGCTGTACTCAGTGTAGATCCATTAACCAAATCGGTGGGTATCTCTGGGATATCTGTTGTGAGTGCATACTTGGTCATATCTGGCAAGTCTTGGGTCTTCGCATACTTGGTCATATCTGGCAAGTCCTGAGTCTTCGCATATGGTTCCAACGCAGTACTCAGTGTAGATCCATTAACCAAATCGGTGGGTATCTCCGGGATATCTGTTGTGAGTGCATACTTGGTCATATCTGGCAAGTCCTGGGTCTTCGCGTATGGTTCCAACGCAGTACTCAGTGTAGATCCATTAACCAAATCAGTGGGTATCTCAGGGATATCCGTTTTGAGAGCATAAGTGTTCGACACATATCTAGCCGAATAAGCGTTTTTGTCGGTTGGTTCGACAGTTTTGGTAATTGAACATGATAGTATTTCCGGTGTATCACCAGTTCCTGGATTGATTAATTCATGGCTTTGATACAGTATCCATAGACCAGAACTACTTCCGTCGATATGCAGTATCTGAGAGGGTTGATCATCTTCGTCATTGTACGAATAGTCCGCGTGAACATAATGGGCCGTATAGTAACTGTCTGATGAGACAATATCCAACCCATATTGCTCAATCAGTGTATGATATGTGTCGTAATCCAAATCGGGGATTGTATTATTGACGATTGTGAATTGAATTGTTGTTTGCCCCTCGATAATCTCTGGGATATCGCTCTTCACTTGATCAATAGCATGGGTCATATCTGTTGTCAAAGCATATGGTTCCAAAGCTGTACTCAGTGTAGATCCATTAACCAAATCTGTGGGTATCTCCGGGAGGTCCTGGGTCTTCACATACTCGGACATATCTGGCAAGTCCTGGGTCTTCGCGTACTCACTTAAGTTCGCAAGCTTCGCATACGGTTCCAACGCAGTACTCAATGCAGTACTCAGTGTAGATCCATTAACCAAATCAGTGGGTATCTCCGGGATATCTTCAGCGAGTGCATACTTGGTCATATCTGGTAAGTCCTGAGTCTTCACATACTCGGACATATCTGGTAAGTCCTGAGTCTTCGCATATGGTTCCAAAGCTGTACTCAATGAATCACTCGTAACGATGTTCTCAGGGACCTCAGGTATTTCAGTAGATAGTGCACAGTTTTTGACGATGTAATCACGTAATTCCCCAATGGCATTCTCCACATCTGCACTACTGGCATACGATTGCAAGTCCTTAGATAGCGCATACTTCAGCATCTCCGTATTGAAATCCTCGGTTTTCACATAGTCGAATAGCTGGGTTTGCAAAGCATATGACTCAAGGTCCTTGGCTAAGGCATATTTTTCGAGTTGCTCACCAACTGTACTCGTAATGAGTTCCTTGATTTGCTCCTGGTTGGGACCAGTTATATTCGAGCCATTGGACCCAGAAGGTACTTCGCACTTGGTATGACACATACATGCATACCTTTTGATGTATTCAATCAGTAACTCGTCGATAGTGGCCGCTTTTATTGAAAATCCACTCTGTTCTATACTGAACATTTCCTATACAATAAAGGTGTGATTACCGGTATACCCATCGAACCCCCTTTCGAGGAGGTGGATGGTGAATCAGAATCCCAAGCTGATGTCCAAAGAGATGCCAATTGCGAGTATGCAAATAATGACATTTTTTTACACCTAAAGTACTCATGAGCTATAAATCTCCGAAGCGTCCAAATACTAAAAAGCAACCACCACCACCAGCAGCAGCACCACCAGAAGTGGCTAGCGATGATGATGATGATGGTAATGTCCAAGCACCGGGTGCTGATGATAACAACAACAATAGACCAACACGATATGAATATATTAGGACACCTGTCAAACACGTTAGTAAACCTAATCTAAAATTCAGCCAACAAATACAAAAATCGCCATTCAAACCAATATCCAGATTCAATGAAGATAATGCATATGAATATGTTATGCAAGAGGTTGAACCACCAAGTGCTACCGTAGGTAGACGCAATGGCAAAGACTATGAGAATGTCAAAGGTCGTTTAGGCCAATTCGGCAATCTCTCACTCACAGGCGATTCATCAACCTTCAAGAGGAACTTCCTAGATATGATTATAAATGGCAATTACCGGGTTAAGTACATTCCATCAGCTGCAGCACGTGATACCGCAAAGGAGTATTGTATGAACCACCTCGATGAAACTGGAGTTCCCAAGTACAGATTATTACCAACCAATTCCAACGACCCATTAGGAAATCGTATTACAGACCTCAATGGTGACAAGGTTGATGATATCGTATTGGTTGACAAACGCGGCATTCCAGCTATTGTCAACGGATACAAATTAGTTCATGCATCACCCTATAAGAAGGCCTGGAAAACCATTTGTGATACAAAGGCTAAGCGTCAAGCCAAGCCATTCAATGTATGGCTCAAGGAGCAATTCGATAAGGATATTACCAAGGTCGATTGGGAGCGTGGTGAATATAAATTGACTAAATCCGAGGCATTGACTGCTCTAGAAAAGGCATATGGTGAATCCGGTATTGGAAAGGCACGTATGAGCAAGCGCTTATCACCTAACAGCTATTGGGCATCCCTGTTCTCGTATATATGGAATGTATTCTGGGGCCAGGATAAACTTCAAGATTGGCTCGAACTCAAGAAGTTGACCAATTTCCTAGCCGTATGCAACGCCATATATATTTACTACTTTGACCTCCCTGCGAAAAATGCTATAGAGCAAAAGCATAATGACAAGTCATTCAACTACCCAAGCTGGTCCAATTGGAAGAGCACTCATAAGTCGGAGTATATGCAGATGGTTGGTCCCATGTTCGACCAATGGATTCAACTCATTGACCAAGTAGCTGACCGCAAGACTGGTGCTCTAAAGGATGCGGAAATACCTGATGAAATTCTCGAAATGCTAGAACAGATTGAACAAATAGTATTCCTATGGGGATTTAATACCACTTTCGATGAGGGAACCGTACCTCGAACTGATGAGCAAGGCAAGCCAACACCTGCAGCATTTGAAAATCTACTTATGTACGTAAATGCCAGTTCTCCAATCGCGGTGAAGGAAGTTCGTGATTCATTTATTGACAACATCAACCAGTTGATTGACTATGAATTCTATGGAGCGAAAAGCGGATACCTTGAGATGAAAGCCAAAAATAAGGAGGCTAGGAATGCTAGGAAAGCGGGTGCAAGTCGATTTGAAATCGTATATGGTGGTCGACAATAGGTATATACTATTGCTTGAATCGGTCAAAGAAATTCTCACGCTTTTGGCTGGGTTTGGATATTATTTTTGCATTGCGTTTATGCCTACGAGGTGGTTGGGGTTCACTTGTGGTCGGTAATGGAGTTGCCTCTGGATCCCCCTCTTCCTCATATTGCGAACTCAGTTCCTGCTCACTATATTCATCACTGCGCTCAGGCGGCATTTCATACTCAAATGTGGTGTCCATGGTATTACCCTTGAATTGGGGTGTGAATTTCTCCCGATATGGTTTAAATGATTTACCGAATTTCACCGAACTGGAATGCTTTGGAGATGATACCCTAGATGATACCCTAGATGAACGCTTAGGTGTTCTAGTATTGGAGTTGTCTTGAGATTCATATGAGTACTGTTCCTGATCCCGAGTTCTATCTCTAAGCCCTCTCTGTGAATCTACTTCATCCCCGGAGGGGCTGAGAGCTCGCGCATCATCACTGGAATACTCATCCCCAGAGATGTTGAGAGGTTGTGCCGGATGTCCCTGTGATTGCCTCTGCGATTGCTGTTGCGAATGTTTCAGCTTACGTCGTATATCAGTCATTGCGCGTTTCCCAACTCGATATTCTTGTAATGAACCATTTGTTTTTCGAGCAACAACGGATGTCGTCCCTGGTCTCCTATCGGTGGACATATATACCCCATTTGGACTGACCTTTGGCTGATTTCGCACCTCATTATCCCTATATTCAGCTTCACGTGGGTCATATGGATTTTGCTCATGATCGCTACTCTCACTAGCTTCATCACTCCTATCACTCCTAACCTCACCCCCAAAGGGGTTGAGAGCTGTCGCATCATCACTGCTGTACTCATTGGATATAAGCTTTTTCCGAGGGTGATATGTTGTGTGCTTGTGATACCAATCCTTAGTCCTCCGCTTGAATGGGGAAGTCTCATCATTGACCATAATCCTTTTACGAGGTGGGGTTCTACCAAAAACCGCATCACTTGTGAATGAAAATTGTATGGGTTTTGGACCCCTATCGGGCTGAGCTGTCTGATTCACCTGGAATAGCGGAAGTTGTTCAAAGCAATATATGGCTGGTAACAGTAATGGGTTTGAATAAACCGATATCTCGAACCCTATAGGGTGATCCCCAGGTGATTTAGTTGTGTTTGCAAGGACTGTATCCTTGAAATATTTCCTGGGGTAGGCTATATATGAATTTGCTCTGAGTCTATTATTGGGTCCCTGAACCAGGATCATGCAATAATCATTCACCGATGCCACGAATTTGGATCTCCAGATGTATGTAGGGACCTCTTCATACGAATTCATTGTGAATGTGGCTCCGACTTTATCAATCGTATAGTCATGAACGACTGGTGGTGGAACTAAGTCACGTGGGAAATATAGTTTGGTAACCTTATCAACATCGAGGTACACAGCTGATAAGTATTTTGAGTACGGCAATTCGCGATATTGACCTGGTTTCAACGTATAAACATCAAGGTATTCATCCTGCATTTACCCAAAAATAAACTCCTATATGGGCCCACCTGTGGTCAATAGATTAGCAAGCACGATAGCACGAATGCATCGGGTTTTATCTCATTACCATACAGGTCTGTGAACCATATTTTGAAATCCCGCTTGGTCCTGTTGAGCATCTCATACTTGCGATACTTGGTTTGCCGTCGGTTGGCTAGCATTATGAAGTGGTCACAGTATGGGTCGAATTCGACAATATCCGAGTGTACCATCAAATCGCCGATGATGGTCTTATTCACGATAGCTCCCACATACTGCACTACGATGTACTTCTTATTGCGACTATATATGAAGTCCTCAGGTAGCTTAAACTCGGTGGTCTGCGTATGGAAATAGCGCTTTGGCATTTATTAGACAGCAAAGTACTGCTTATAGGCTTCACCTAGTGATCCATAATCTAGTGCCACGAGTCGGGTGTACATGATGGGGACAGTTATGGTAGCTCGCTCATCATCCGTCATAGGCTTTCGACCAGTTTTGGTTTTGGTACCATTAGTGTCATCCCTGGTATACGGTACATAGAACGCAGTTCCTGCTTGCTTATCATCATTCAACTGGAATCTACGATATGGGTTCAGCAGTTTGCATTCGACATTCCCATTATGGTATCTTATGAATTCGGCAATCTCATTGAACACACGCCTCTGCTTCTCATGCTTCTTCACAGTTTTGGATGTATCGTAATGGACCAATATGATATTGCCCTTGCGATAGCTCAGTAGACCATCCATTTGCATACTATTTTTGACTCGCCGTAGCTTCCGTTGGCAATCCCTGATGTATCTCCATTCCAAGTCAGGGTTGTGCTGCATTTGATTGGGTGTGTAGTATATCCACTTGGGCTCCCTTGCTAGATACGGGTCATATTGGATTCCATCATCTCGGTAATTGGGATTGGGCATTCGTAGGGACCGATGTGGTGTGTTGTTATAGAAGTGGACCATCTGTTGCATCAGGAATGGGTCTCCAATCCGACGATTATCTAGACCGAATGCATTGCGGAGTGTCCTAATGGTTGCATCAACGATTTTGTGAGCGTTGTTGTGTTTGGATTTATCGACAATCACTGCATTGCGGTCAATCAACACGTTTTTGGTACCTGCATATGCATTTTTGTCTGGACTTCCGTAGGGGATTATATCAAGCACTTTGAGTAGGTTATTCTCACCGTCGCATTTGATGGTATTGAATTTGAAGTCATCATATTTCTCGAGAATGATCTTGGCATATGCAGCCTTGATGGTATCAGCTAGTCTGTCCTTAAGAGGTTCCACGATTAGGTACCGCGTGTTGACATTCACCATGATGAGGTAAATGGTTTCATGGGATACCAATGACTGGATTCCATTAGCCGTTGTAGCGTACTTCACAAACATCAAATCGACTTCCCAGCATCCGGGTTCCAATGAGAAATCGGGTTTTGAATAGGAATTGCATGATTTCAATTTGAAGTCCTTCACGAATGGCTCATGATGAGATACTGGGTTGATGATGAACTGCGATGGGTCCAGTTTCGATATCTTGGATTTGAATGGGTACTTGAGCAGCGAATTGTACTCCTTATCGAATAGCTTGAACGATTTCCTGTTGTCAGACATTTAATGGGCAAAAATAGTGGTTCCAATAGGTCTATGGGATTCCCGGTTGACATCATATTTAGTGGTTATCGCTTGATAATTCAGCGAGCTCATTCTCGAGTTTGGCGACCTTCTCCTTCAGACTATTGATGTCCTCAATCAGTGATTCACGAACGGCTAGTCCATTGCTACCCAGCATACCCCCTTTGATGTTATTGAGGTGGCCCTTATACATATAGCACTTCTCCTTGAGATCATGCTTGATGCGCTTCAGCTCTGGAATCTCCTTCTTGTATTCACCCAATTCAGTCATTTAGATGCGCAAAAAAAGTGTTTTTTCAGGATTAAATGTCATATGAGGAACGCCGCGTATTAAGAGATTCAAATGGGCTCACGTACTTCAATCACCTGGAACGTCACATGCGAAATAGGCGAACCATTAGTTGTACCAAACCCACAGTCCAAAAATATGACGATAAGGGGAGTATTGTGCATGACCCAATCATCAAATCAACCTCATCAACAGTACACCACTCACTCAATCACCAGGTAATCCCAAATAACTCCAAGATCTAATGCCTCAGGAGGTTGTTCATGGCATCGGTACACTCATTCACGGTACTGGTGAGCTGATTTATTTTTGCGGTGATCACGCCGATGGTGT
>JAPFFF010000341.1:0-25516 GCA_039105265.1 Tritrichomonas musculus | reverse complement strand
AAGGAATACATGAACACGGAAACGAATACAGACGGGAACACGGAAGACCTTAAAGAATTTATTTTACAGATGGTTATACTTTACTTATATTTGAAGATGCAGGATTCGAAAGACAAACGTACAGAACGGAATACATGAACACGGAAACGAATACAGACGGGAACACGGAAGACCTTAAAGAATTTATTTTACAGATGGTTATACTTTACTTATATTTGAAGATGCAGGATTCGAAAGACAAACGTACAGAACGGAATACATGAACACGGAAACGAATACAGACGGGAACACGGAAGACCTTAAAGAATTTATTTTACAGATGGTTATACTTTACTTATATTTGAAGATGCAGGATTCGAAAGACAAACGTACAGAACGGAATACATGAACACGGAAACGAATACAGAAACGAACACAGAAGAATATCTCGATTTTATTATATAAACAGTTCTATTTTGATTTTAAATATTATTCAGTAATCAGAATTAAAGAAAGGAATACATGAACACGGAAACGAATACAGACGGGAACACGGAAGACCTTAAAGAATTTATTTTACAGATGGTTATACTTTACTTATATTTGAAGATGCAGGATTCGAAAGACAAACGTACAGAACGGAATACATGAACACGGAAACGAATACAGACGGGAACACGGAAGACCTTAAAGAATTTATTTTACAGATGGTTATACTTTACTTATATTTGAAGATGCAGGATTCGAAAGACAAACGTACAGAACGGAATACATGAACACGGAAACGAATACAGACGGGAACACGGAAGACCTTAAAGAATTTATTTTACAGATGGTTATACTTTACTTATATTTGAAGATGCAGGATTCGAAAGACAAACGTACAGAACGGAATACATGAACACGGAAACGAATACAGACGGGAACACGGAAGACCTTAAAGAATTTATTTTACAGATGGTTATACTTTACTTATATTTGAAGATGCAGGATTCGAAAGACAAACGTACAGAACGGAATACATGAACACGGAAACGAATACAGACGGGAACACGGAAGACCTTAAAGAATTTATTTTACAGATGGTTATACTTTACTTATATTTGAAGATGCAGGATTCGAAAGACAAACGTACAGAACGGAATACATGAACACGGAAACGAATACAGAAACGAACACAGAAGAATATCTCGAAATTATGTTATATAAACAGTTCTATTTTGATTTTAAATATTATTCAGTAATCAGAATTAAAGAAAGGAATACATGAACACGGAAACGAATACAGACGGGAACACGGAAGACCTTAAAGAATTTATTTTACAGATGGTTATACTTTACTTATATTTGAAGATGCAGGATTCGAAAGACAAACGTACAGAACGGAATACATGAACACGGAAACGAATACAGAAACGAACACAGAAGAATATCTCGAAATTATGTTATATAAACAGTTCTATTTTGATTTTAAATATTATTCAGTAATCAGAATTAAAGAAAGGAATACATGAACACGGAAACGAATACAGACGGGAACACGGAAGACCTTAAAGAATTTATTTTACAGATGGTTATACTTTACTTATATTTGAAGATGCAGGATTCGAAAGACAAACGTACAGAACGGAATACATGAACACGGAAACGAATACAGACGGGAACACGGAAGACCTTAAAGAATTTATTTTACAGATGGTTATACTTTACTTATATTTGAAGATGCAGGATTCGAAAGACAAACGTACAGAACGGAATACATGAACACGGAAACGAATACAGACGGGAACACGGAAGACCTTAAAGAATTTATTTTACAGATGGTTATACTTTACTTATATTTGAAGATGCAGGATTCGAAAGACAAACGTACAGAACGGAATACATGATCACGGAAACGAATACAGACGGGAACACGGAAGACCTTAAAGAATTTATTTTACAGATGGTTATACTTTACTTATATTTGAAGATGCAGGATTCGAAAGACAAACGTACAGAACGGAATACATGAACACGGAAACGAATACAGACGGGAACACGGAAGACCTTAAAGAATTTATTTTACAGATGGTTATACTTTACTTATATTTGAAGATGCAGGATTCGAAAGACAAACGTACAGAACGGAATACATGAACACGGAAACGAATACAGACGGGAACACGGAAGACCTTAAAGAATTTATTTTACAGATGGTTATACTTTACTTATATTTGAAGATGCAGGATTCGAAAGACAAACGTACGGAACGGAATACATGATCACGGAAACGAATACAGAAACGAACACAGAAGAATATCTCGAAATTATGTTATATAAACAGTTCTATTTTGATTTTAAATATTATTCAGTAATCAGAATTAAAGAAAGGAATACATGAACACGGAAACGAATACAGACGGGAACACGGAAGACCTTAAAGAATTTATTTTACAGATGGTTATACTTTACTTATATTTGAAGATGCAGGATTCGAAAGACAAACGTACAGAACGGAATACATGAACACGGAAACGAATACAGACGGGAACACGGAAGACCTTAAAGAATTTATTTTACAGATGGTTATACTTTACTTATATTTGAAGATGCAGGATTCGAAAGACAAACGTACAGAACGGAATACATGAACACGGAAACGAATACAGAAACGAACACAGAAGAATATCTCGAAATTATGTTATATAAACAGTTCTATTTTGATTTTAAATATTATTCAGTAATCAGAATTAAAGAAAGGAATACATGAACACGGAAACGAATACAGACGGGAACACGGAAGACCTTAAAGAATTTATTTTACAGATGGTTATACTTTACTTATATTTGAAGATGCAGGATTCGAAAGACAAACGTACAGAACGGAATACATGAACACGGAAACGAATACAGACGGGAACACGGAAGACCTTAAAGAATTTATTTTACAGATGGTTATACTTTACTTATATTTGAAGATGCAGGATTCGAAAGACAAACGTACGGAACGGAATACATGAACACGGAAACGAATACAGAAACGAACACAGAAGAATATCTCGAAATTATGTTATATAAACAGTTCTATTTTGATTTTAAATATTATTCAGTAATCAGAATTAAAGAAAGGAATACATGAACACGGAAACGAATACAGACGGGAACACGGAAGACCTTAAAGAATTTATTTTACAGATGGTTATACTTTACTTATATTTGAAGATGCAGGATTCGAAAGACAAACGTACAGAACGGAATACATGAACACGGAAACGAATACAGACGGGAACACGGAAGACCTTAAAGAATTTATTTTACAGATGGTTATACTTTACTTATATTTGAAGATGCAGGATTCGAAAGACAAACGTACAGAACGGAATACATGAACACGGAAACGAATACAGACGGGAACACGGAAGACCTTAAAGAATTTATTTTACAGATGGTTATACTTTACTTATATTTGAAGATGCAGGATTCGAAAGACAAACGTACAGAACGGAATACATGAACACGGAAACGAATACAGAAACGAACACAGAAGAATATCTCGATTTTATTATATAAACAGTTCTATTTTGATTTTAAATATTATTCAGTAATCAGAATTAAAGAAAGGAATACATGAACACGGAAACGAATACAGACGGGAACACGGAAGACCTTAAAGAATTTATTTTACAGATGGTTATACTTTACTTATATTTGAAGATGCAGGATTCGAAAGACAAACGTACAGAACGGAATACATGAACACGGAAACGAATACAGACGGGAACACGGAAGACCTTAAAGAATTTATTTTACAGATGGTTATACTTTACTTATATTTGAAGATGCAGGATTCGAAAGACAAACGTACAGAACGGAATACATGAACACGGAAACGAATACAGACGGGAACACGGAAGACCTTAAAGAATTTATTTTACAGATGGTTATACTTTACTTATATTTGAAGATGCAGGATTCGAAAGACAAACGTACAGAACGGAATACATGAACACGGAAACGAATACAGACGGGAACACGGAAGACCTTAAAGAATTTATTTTACAGATGGTTATACTTTACTTATATTTGAAGATGCAGGATTCGAAAGACAAACGTACGGAACGGAATACATGATCACGGAAACGAATACAGAAACGAACACAGAAGAATATCTCGAAATTATGTTATATAAACAGTTCTATTTTGATTTTAAATATTATTCAGTAATCAGAATTAAAGAAAGGAATACATGAACACGGAAACGAATACAGACGGGAACACGGAAGACCTTAAAGAATTTATTTTACAGATGGTTATACTTTACTTATATTTGAAGATGCAGGATTCGAAAGACAAACGTACAGAACGGAATACATGAACACGGAAACGAATACAGACGGGAACACGGAAGACCTTAAAGAATTTATTTTACAGATGGTTATACTTTACTTATATTTGAAGATGCAGGATTCGAAAGACAAACGTACAGAACGGAATACATGAACACGGAAACGAATACAGACGGGAACACGGAAGACCTTAAAGAATTTATTTTACAGATGGTTATACTTTACTTATATTTGAAGATGCAGGATTCGAAAGACAAACGTACAGAACGGAATACATGAACACGGAAACGAATACAGAAACGAACACAGAAGAATATCTCGATTTTATTATATAAACAGTTCTATTTTGATTTTAAATATTATTCAGTAATCAGAATTAAAGAAAGGAATACATGAACACGGAAACGAATACAGACGGGAACACGGAAGACCTTAAAGAATTTATTTTACAGATGGTTATACTTTACTTATATTTGAAGATGCAGGATTCGAAAGACAAACGTACAGAACGGAATACATGAACACGGAAACGAATACAGACGGGAACACGGAAGACCTTAAAGAATTTATTTTACAGATGGTTATACTTTACTTATATTTGAAGATGCAGGATTCGAAAGACAAACGTACAGAACGGAATACATGATCACGGAAACGAATACAGACGGGAACACGGAAGACCTTAAAGAATTTATTTTACAGATGGTTATACTTTACTTATATTTGAAGATGCAGGATTCGAAAGACAAACGTACAGAACGGAATACATGAACACGGAAACGAATACAGACGGGAACACGGAAGACCTTAAAGAATTTATTTTACAGATGGTTATACTTTACTTATATTTGAAGATGCAGGATTCGAAAGACAAACGTACAGAACGGAATACATGATCACGGAAACGAATACAGACGGGAACACGGAAGACCTTAAAGAATTTATTTTACAGATGGTTATACTTTACTTATATTTGAAGATGCAGGATTCGAAAGACAAACGTACAGAACGGAATACATGAACACGGAAACGAATACAGACGGGAACACGGAAGACCTTAAAGAATTTATTTTACAGATGGTTATACTTTACTTATATTTGAAGATGCAGGATTCGAAAGACAAACGTACGGAACGGAATACATGAACACGGAAACGAATACAGAAACGAACACAGAAGAATATCTCGAAATTATGTTATATAAACAGTTCTATTTTGATTTTAAATATTATTCAGTAATCAGAATTAAAGAAAGGAATACATGAACACGGAAACGAATACAGACGGGAACACGGAAGACCTTAAAGAATTTATTTTACAGATGGTTATACTTTACTTATATTTGAAGATGCAGGATTCGAAAGACAAACGTACAGAACGGAATACATGAACACGGAAACGAATACAGACGGGAACACGGAAGACCTTAAAGAATTTATTTTACAGATGGTTATACTTTACTTATATTTGAAGATGCAGGATTCGAAAGACAAACGTACAGAACGGAATACATGAACACGGAAACGAATACAGACGGGAACACGGAAGACCTTAAAGAATTTATTTTACAGATGGTTATACTTTACTTATATTTGAAGATGCAGGATTCGAAAGACAAACGTACAGAACGGAATACATGAACACGGAAACGAATACAGAAACGAACACAGAAGAATATCTCGATTTTATTATATAAACAGTTCTATTTTGATTTTAAATATTATTCAGTAATCAGAATTAAAGAAAGGAATACATGAACACGGAAACGAATACAGACGGGAACACGGAAGACCTTAAAGAATTTATTTTACAGATGGTTATACTTTACTTATATTTGAAGATGCAGGATTCGAAAGACAAACGTACAGAACGGAATACATGAACACGGAAACGAATACAGACGGGAACACGGAAGACCTTAAAGAATTTATTTTACAGATGGTTATACTTTACTTATATTTGAAGATGCAGGATTCGAAAGACAAACGTACAGAACGGAATACATGAACACGGAAACGAATACAGACGGGAACACGGAAGACCTTAAAGAATTTATTTTACAGATGGTTATACTTTACTTATATTTGAAGATGCAGGATTCGAAAGACAAACGTACAGAACGGAATACATGAACACGGAAACGAATACAGACGGGAACACGGAAGACCTTAAAGAATTTATTTTACAGATGGTTATACTTTACTTATATTTGAAGATGCAGGATTCGAAAGACAAACGTACAGAACGGAATACATGAACACGGAAACGAATACAGAAACGAACACAGAAGAATATCTCGATTTTATTATATAAACAGTTCTATTTTGATTTTAAATATTATTCAGTAATCAGAATTAAAGAAAGGAATACATGAACACGGAAACGAATACAGACGGGAACACGGAAGACCTTAAAGAATTTATTTTACAGATGGTTATACTTTACTTATATTTGAAGATGCAGGATTCGAAAGACAAACGTACAGAACGGAATACATGAACACGGAAACGAATACAGACGGGAACACGGAAGACCTTAAAGAATTTATTTTACAGATGGTTATACTTTACTTATATTTGAAGATGCAGGATTCGAAAGACAAACGTACAGAACGGAATACATGAACACGGAAACGAATACAGACGGGAACACGGAAGACCTTAAAGAATTTATTTTACAGATGGTTATACTTTACTTATATTTGAAGATGCAGGATTCGAAAGACAAACGTACAGAACGGAATACATGAACACGGAAACGAATACAGAAACGAACACAGAAGAATATCTCGATTTTATTATATAAACAGTTCTATTTTGATTTTAAATATTATTCAGTAATCAGAATTAAAGAAAGGAATACATGAACACGGAAACGAATACAGACGGGAACACGGAAGACCTTAAAGAATTTATTTTACAGATGGTTATACTTTACTTATATTTGAAGATGCAGGATTCGAAAGACAAACGTACAGAACGGAATACATGAACACGGAAACGAATACAGACGGGAACACGGAAGACCTTAAAGAATTTATTTTACAGATGGTTATACTTTACTTATATTTGAAGATGCAGGATTCGAAAGACAAACGTACAGAACGGAATACATGAACACGGAAACGAATACAGACGGGAACACGGAAGACCTTAAAGAATTTATTTTACAGATGGTTATACTTTACTTATATTTGAAGATGCAGGATTCGAAAGACAAACGTACAGAACGGAATACATGAACACGGAAACGAATACAGACGGGAACACGGAAGACCTTAAAGAATTTATTTTACAGATGGTTATACTTTACTTATATTTGAAGATGCAGGATTCGAAAGACAAACGTACAGAACGGAATACATGAACACGGAAACGAATACAGAAACGAACACAGAAGAATATCTCGATTTTATTATATAAACAGTTCTATTTTGATTTTAAATATTATTCAGTAATCAGAATTAAAGAAAGGAATACATGAACACGGAAACGAATACAGACGGGAACACGGAAGACCTTAAAGAATTTATTTTACAGATGGTTATACTTTACTTATATTTGAAGATGCAGGATTCGAAAGACAAACGTACAGAACGGAATACATGAACACGGAAACGAATACAGACGGGAACACGGAAGACCTTAAAGAATTTATTTTACAGATGGTTATACTTTACTTATATTTGAAGATGCAGGATTCGAAAGACAAACGTACAGAACGGAATACATGAACACGGAAACGAATACAGACGGGAACACGGAAGACCTTAAAGAATTTATTTTACAGATGGTTATACTTTACTTATATTTGAAGATGCAGGATTCGAAAGACAAACGTACAGAACGGAATACATGAACACGGAAACGAATACAGACGGGAACACGGAAGACCTTAAAGAATTTATTTTACAGATGGTTATACTTTACTTATATTTGAAGATGCAGGATTCGAAAGACAAACGTACAGAACGGAATACATGATCACGGAAACGAATACAGACGGGAACACGGAAGACCTTAAAGAATTTATTTTACAGATGGTTATACTTTACTTATATTTGAAGATGCAGGATTCGAAAGACAAACGTACAGAACGGAATACATGAACACGGAAACGAATACAGACGGGAACACGGAAGACCTTAAAGAATTTATTTTACAGATGGTTATACTTTACTTATATTTGAAGATGCAGGATTCGAAAGACAAACGTACGGAACGGAATACATGATCACGGAAACGAATACAGAAACGAACACAGAAGAATATCTCGAAATTATGTTATATAAACAGTTCTATTTTGATTTTAAATATTATTCAGTAATCAGAATTAAAGAAAGGAATACATGAACACGGAAACGAATACAGACGGGAACACGGAAGACCTTAAAGAATTTATTTTACAGATGGTTATACTTTACTTATATTTGAAGATGCAGGATTCGAAAGACAAACGTACAGAACGGAATACATGAACACGGAAACGAATACAGACGGGAACACGGAAGACCTTAAAGAATTTATTTTACAGATGGTTATACTTTACTTATATTTGAAGATGCATGATTCGAAAGACAAACGTACAGAACGGAATACATGATCACGGAAACGAATACAGACGGGAACACGGAAGACCTTAAAGAATTTATTTTACAGATGGTTATACTTTACTTATATTTGAAGATGCAGGATTCGAAAGACAAACGTACAGAACGGAATACATGAACACGGAAACGAATACAGACGGGAACACGGAAGACCTTAAAGAATTTATTTTACAGATGGTTATACTTTACTTATATTTGAAGATGCAGGATTCGAAAGACAAACGTACAGAACGGAATACATGATCACGGAAACGAATACAGACGGGAACACGGAAGACCTTAAAGAATTTATTTTACAGATGGTTATACTTTACTTATATTTGAAGATGCAGGATTCGAAAGACAAACGTACAGAACGGAATACATGATCACGGAAACGAATACAGAAACGAACACAGAAGAATATCTCGATTTTATTATATAAACAGTTCTATTTTGATTTTAAATATTATTCAGTAATCAGAATTAAAGAAAGGAATACATGAACACGGAAACGAATACAGACGGGAACACGGAAGACCTTAAAGAATTTATTTTACAGATGGTTATACTTTACTTATATTTGAAGATGCAGGATTCGAAAGACAAACGTACAGAACGGAATACATGATCACGGAAACGAATACAGACGGGAACACGGAAGACCTTAAAGAATTTATTTTACAGATGGTTATACTTTACTTATATTTGAAGATGCAGGATTCGAAAGACAAACGTACAGAACGGAATACATGAACACGGAAACGAATACAGACGGGAACACGGAAGACCTTAAAGAATTTATTTTACAGATGGTTATACTTTACTTATATTTGAAGATGCAGGATTCGAAAGACAAACGTACAGAACGGAATACATGAACACGGAAACGAATACAGACGGGAACACGGAAGACCTTAAAGAATTTATTTTACAGATGGTTATACTTTACTTATATTTGAAGATGCAGGATTCGAAAGACAAACGTACAGAACGGAATACATGATCACGGAAACGAATACAGACGGGAACACGGAAGACCTTAAAGAATTTATTTTACAGATGGTTATACTTTACTTATATTTGAAGATGCAGGATTCGAAAGACAAACGTACAGAACGGAATACATGAACACGGAAACGAATACAGACGGGAACACGGAAGACCTTAAAGAATTTATTTTACAGATGGTTATACTTTACTTATATTTGAAGATGCAGGATTCGAAAGACAAACGTACAGAACGGAATACATGAACACGGAAACGAATACAGAAACGAACACAGAAGAATATCTCGAAATTATGTTATATAAACAGTTCTATTTTGATTTTAAATATTATTCAGTAATCAGAATTAAAGAAAGGAATACATGAACACGGAAACGAATACAGACGGGAACACGGAAGACCTTAAAGAATTTATTTTACAGATGGTTATACTTTACTTATATTTGAAGATGCAGGATTCGAAAGACAAACGTACAGAACGGAATACATGAACACGGAAACGAATACAGACGGGAACACGGAAGACCTTAAAGAATTTATTTTACAGATGGTTATACTTTACTTATATTTGAAGATGCAGGATTCGAAAGACAAACGTACAGAACGGAATACATGAACACGGAAACGAATACAGAAACGAACACAGAAGAATATCTCGAAATTATGTTATATAAACAGTTCTATTTTGATTTTAAATATTATTCAGTAATCAGAATTAAAGAAAGGAATACATGAACACGGAAACGAATACAGACGGGAACACGGAAGACCTTAAAGAATTTATTTTACAGATGGTTATACTTTACTTATATTTGAAGATGCAGGATTCGAAAGACAAACGTACAGAACGGAATACATGAACACGGAAACGAATACAGACGGGAACACGGAAGACCTTAAAGAATTTATTTTACAGATGGTTATACTTTACTTATATTTGAAGATGCAGGATTCGAAAGACAAACGTACAGAACGGAATACATGAACACGGAAACGAATACAGACGGGAACACGGAAGACCTTAAAGAATTTATTTTACAGATGGTTATACTTTACTTATATTTGAAGATGCAGGATTCGAAAGACAAACGTACAGAACGGAATACATGAACACGGAAACGAATACAGAAACGAACACAGAAGAATATCTCGATTTTATTATATAAACAGTTCTATTTTGATTTTAAATATTATTCAGTAATCAGAATTAAAGAAAGGAATACATGAACACGGAAACGAATACAGACGGGAACACGGAAGACCTTAAAGAATTTATTTTACAGATGGTTATACTTTACTTATATTTGAAGATGCAGGATTCGAAAGACAAACGTACAGAACGGAATACATGAACACGGAAACGAATACAGACGGGAACACGGAAGACCTTAAAGAATTTATTTTACAGATGGTTATACTTTACTTATATTTGAAGATGCAGGATTCGAAAGACAAACGTACAGAACGGAATACATGAACACGGAAACGAATACAGACGGGAACACGGAAGACCTTAAAGAATTTATTTTACAGATGGTTATACTTTACTTATATTTGAAGATGCAGGATTCGAAAGACAAACGTACAGAACGGAATACATGAACACGGAAACGAATACAGACGGGAACACGGAAGACCTTAAAGAATTTATTTTACAGATGGTTATACTTTACTTATATTTGAAGATGCAGGATTCGAAAGACAAACGTACAGAACGGAATACATGAACACGGAAACGAATACAGAAACGAACACAGAAGAATATCTCGAAATTATGTTATATAAACAGTTCTATTTTGATTTTAAATATTATTCAGTAATCAGAATTAAAGAAAGGAATACATGAACACGGAAACGAATACAGACGGGAACACGGAAGACCTTAAAGAATTTATTTTACAGATGGTTATACTTTACTTATATTTGAAGATGCAGGATTCGAAAGACAAACGTACAGAACGGAATACATGAACACGGAAACGAATACAGACGGGAACACGGAAGACCTTAAAGAATTTATTTTACAGATGGTTATACTTTACTTATATTTGAAGATGCAGGATTCGAAAGACAAACGTACAGAACGGAATACATGAACACGGAAACGAATACAGACGGGAACACGGAAGACCTTAAAGAATTTATTTTACAGATGGTTATACTTTACTTATATTTGAAGATGCAGGATTCGAAAGACAAACGTACAGAACGGAATACATGATCACGGAAACGAATACAGACGGGAACACGGAAGACCTTAAAGAATTTATTTTACAGATGGTTATACTTTACTTATATTTGAAGATGCAGGATTCGAAAGACAAACGTACAGAACGGAATACATGAACACGGAAACGAATACAGACGGGAACACGGAAGACCTTAAAGAATTTATTTTACAGATGGTTATACTTTACTTATATTTGAAGATGCAGGATTCGAAAGACAAACGTACGGAACGGAATACATGAACACGGAAACGAATACAGAAACGAACACAGAAGAATATCTCGAAATTATGTTATATAAACAGTTCTATTTTGATTTTAAATATTATTCAGTAATCAGAATTAAAGAAAGGAATACATGAACACGGAAACGAATACAGACGGGAACACGGAAGACCTTAAAGAATTTATTTTACAGATGGTTATACTTTACTTATATTTGAAGATGCAGGATTCGAAAGACAAACGTACAGAACGGAATACATGAACACGGAAACGAATACAGACGGGAACACGGAAGACCTTAAAGAATTTATTTTACAGATGGTTATACTTTACTTATATTTGAAGATGCAGGATTCGAAAGACAAACGTACAGAACGGAATACATGATCACGGAAACGAATACAGACGGGAACACGGAAGACCTTAAAGAATTTATTTTACAGATGGTTATACTTTACTTATATTTGAAGATGCAGGATTCGAAAGACAAACGTACAGAACGGAATACATGAACACGGAAACGAATACAGACGGGAACACGGAAGACCTTAAAGAATTTATTTTACAGATGGTTATACTTTACTTATATTTGAAGATGCAGGATTCGAAAGACAAACGTACAGAACGGAATACATGAACACGGAAACGAATACAGACGGGAACACGGAAGACCTTAAAGAATTTATTTTACAGATGGTTATACTTTACTTATATTTGAAGATGCAGGATTCGAAAGACAAACGTACGGAACGGAATACATGATCACGGAAACGAATACAGAAACGAACACAGAAGAATATCTCGAAATTATGTTATATAAACAGTTCTATTTTGATTTTAAATATTATTCAGTAATCAGAATTAAAGAAAGGAATACATGAACACGGAAACGAATACAGACGGGAACACGGAAGACCTTAAAGAATTTATTTTACAGATGGTTATACTTTACTTATATTTGAAGATGCAGGATTCGAAAGACAAACGTACAGAACGGAATACATGAACACGGAAACGAATACAGACGGGAACACGGAAGACCTTAAAGAATTTATTTTACAGATGGTTATACTTTACTTATATTTGAAGATGCAGGATTCGAAAGACAAACGTACAGAACGGAATACATGATCACGGAAACGAATACAGACGGGAACACGGAAGACCTTAAAGAATTTATTTTACAGATGGTTATACTTTACTTATATTTGAAGATGCAGGATTCGAAAGACAAACGTACGGAACGGAATACATGAACACGGAAACGAATACAGACGGGAACACGGAAGACCTTAAAGAATTTATTTTACAGATGGTTATACTTTACTTATATTTGAAGATGCAGGATTCGAAAGACAAACGTACAGAACGGAATACATGATCACGGAAACGAATACAGACGGGAACACGGAAGACCTTAAAGAATTTATTTTACAGATGGTTATACTTTACTTATATTTGAAGATGCAGGATTCGAAAGACAAACGTACAGAACGGAATACATGAACACGGAAACGAATACAGACGGGAACACGGAAGACCTTAAAGAATTTATTTTACAGATGGTTATACTTTACTTATATTTGAAGATGCAGGATTCGAAAGACAAACGTACAGAACGGAATACATGAACACGGAAACGAATACAGACGGGAACACGGAAGACCTTAAAGAATTTATTTTACAGATGGTTATACTTTACTTATATTTGAAGATGCAGGATTCGAAAGACAAACGTACAGAACGGAATACATGATCACGGAAACGAATACAGACGGGAACACGGAAGACCTTAAAGAATTTATTTTACAGATGGTTATACTTTACTTATATTTGAAGATGCAGGATTCGAAAGACAAACGTACAGAACGGAATACATGAACACGGAAACGAATACAGACGGGAACACGGAAGACCTTAAAGAATTTATTTTACAGATGGTTATACTTTACTTATATTTGAAGATGCAGGATTCGAAAGACAAACGTACAGAACGGAATACATGAACACGGAAACGAATACAGACGGGAACACGGAAGACCTTAAAGAATTTATTTTACAGATGGTTATACTTTACTTATATTTGAAGATGCAGGATTCGAAAGACAAACGTACAGAACGGAATACATGAACACGGAAACGAATACAGACGGGAACACGGAAGACCTTAAAGAATTTATTTTACAGATGGTTATACTTTACTTATATTTGAAGATGCAGGATTCGAAAGACAAACGTACAGAACGGAATACATGAACACGGAAACGAATACAGACGGGAACACGGAAGACCTTAAAGAATTTATTTTACAGATGGTTATACTTTACTTATATTTGAAGATGCAGGATTCGAAAGACAAACGTACAGAACGGAATACATGAACACGGAAACGAATACAGACGGGAACACGGAAGACCTTAAAGAATTTATTTTACAGATGGTTATACTTTACTTATATTTGAAGATGCAGGATTCGAAAGACAAACGTACAGAACGGAATACATGAACACGGAAACGAATACAGAAACGAACACAGAAGAATATCTCGAAATTATGTTATATAAACAGTTCTATTTTGATTTTAAATATTATTCAGTAATCAGAATTAAAGAAAGGAATACATGAACACGGAAACGAATACAGACGGGAACACGGAAGACCTTAAAGAATTTATTTTACAGATGGTTATACTTTACTTATATTTGAAGATGCAGGATTCGAAAGACAAACGTACAGAACGGAATACATGATCACGGAAACGAATACAGAAACGAACACAGAAGAATATCTCGAAATTATGTTATATAAACAGTTCTATTTTGATTTTAAATATTATTCAGTAATCAGAATTAAAGAAAGGAATACATGAACACGGAAACGAATACAGACGGGAACACGGAAGACCTTAAAGAATTTATTTTACAGATGGTTATACTTTACTTATATTTGAAGATGCAGGATTCGAAAGACAAACGTACAGAACGGAATACATGAACACGGAAACGAATACAGACGGGAACACGGAAGACCTTAAAGAATTTATTTTACAGATGGTTATACTTTACTTATATTTGAAGATGCAGGATTCGAAAGACAAACGTACAGAACGGAATACATGATCACGGAAACGAATACAGACGGGAACACGGAAGACCTTAAAGAATTTATTTTACAGATGGTTATACTTTACTTATATTTGAAGATGCAGGATTCGAAAGACAAACGTACAGAACGGAATACATGAACACGGAAACGAATACAGACGGGAACACGGAAGACCTTAAAGAATTTATTTTACAGATGGTTATACTTTACTTATATTTGAAGATGCAGGATTCGAAAGACAAACGTACAGAACGGAATACATGATCACGGAAACGAATACAGAAACGAACACAGAAGAATATCTCGAAATTATGTTATATAAACAGTTCTATTTTGATTTTAAATATTATTCAGTAATCAGAATTAAAGAAAGGAATACATGAACACTGAAACGAATACAGACGGGAACACGGAAGACCTTAAAGAATTTATTTTACAGATGGTTATACTTTACTTATATTTGAAGATGCAGGATTCGAAAGACAAACGTACAGAACGGAATACATGAACACGGAAACGAATACAGACGGGAACACGGAAGACCTTAAAGAATTTATTTTACAGATGGTTATACTTTACTTATATTTGAAGATGCAGGATTCGAAAGACAAACGTACAGAACGGAATACATGAACACGGAAACGAATACAGACGGGAACACGGAAGACCTTAAAGAATTTATTTTACAGATGGTTATACTTTACTTATATTTGAAGATGCAGGATTCGAAAGACAAACGTACAGAACGGAATACATGAACACGGAAACGAATACAGACGGGAACACGGAAGACCTTAAAGAATTTATTTTACAGATGGTTATACTTTACTTATATTTGAAGATGCAGGATTCGAAAGACAAACGTACAGAACGGAATACATGATCACGGAAACGAATACAGACGGGAACACGGAAGACCTTAAAGAATTTATTTTACAGATGGTTATACTTTACTTATATTTGAAGATGCAGGATTCGAAAGACAAACGTACAGAACGGAATACATGAACACGGAAACGAATACAGAAACGAACACAGAAGAATATCTCGAAATTATGTTATATAAACAGTTCTATTTTGATTTTAAATATTATTCAGTAATCAGAATTAAAGAAAGGAATACATGAACACGGAAACGAATACAGACGGGAACACGGAAGACCTTAAAGAATTTATTTTACAGATGGTTATACTTTACTTATATTTGAAGATGCAGGATTCGAAAGACAAACGTACAGAACGGAATACATGAACACGGAAACGAATACAGACGGGAACACGGAAGACCTTAAAGAATTTATTTTACAGATGGTTATACTTTACTTATATTTGAAGATGCATGATTCGAAAGACAAACGTACAGAACGGAATACATGAACACGGAAACGAATACAGACGGGAACACGGAAGACCTTAAAGAATTTATTTTACAGATGGTTATACTTTACTTATATTTGAAGATGCAGGATTCGAAAGACAAACGTACAGAACGGAATACATGAACACGGAAACGAATACAGACGGGAACACGGAAGACCTTAAAGAATTTATTTTACAGATGGTTATACTTTACTTATATTTGAAGATGCAGGATTCGAAAGACAAACGTACAGAACGGAATACATGATCACGGAAACGAATACAGACGGGAACACGGAAGACCTTAAAGAATTTATTTTACAGATGGTTATACTTTACTTATATTTGAAGATGCAGGATTCGAAAGACAAACGTACAGAACGGAATACATGATCACGGAAACGAATACAGAAACGAACACAGAAGAATATCTCGATTTTATTATATAAACAGTTCTATTTTGATTTTAAATATTATTCAGTAATCAGAATTAAAGAAAGGAATACATGAAAACGGAAACGAATACAGACGGGAACACGGAAGACCTTAAAGAATTTATTTTACAGATGGTTATACTTTACTTATATTTGAAGATGCAGGATTCGAAAGACAAACGTACAGAACGGAATACATGAACACGGAAACGAATACAGACGGGAACACGGAAGACCTTAAAGAATTTATTTTACAGATGGTTATACTTTACTTATATTTGAAGATGCAGGATTCGAAAGACAAACGTACAGAACGGAATACATGATCACGGAAACGAATACAGACGGGAACACGGAAGACCTTAAAGAATTTATTTTACAGATGGTTATACTTTACTTATATTTGAAGATGCAGGATTCGAAAGACAAACGTACAGAACGGAATACATGATCACGGAAACGAATACAGACGGGAACACGGAAGACCTTAAAGAATTTATTTTACAGATGGTTATACTTTACTTATATTTGAAGATGCAGGATTCGAAAGACAAACGTACAGAACGGAATACATGAACACGGAAACGAATACAGAAACGAACACAGAAGAATATCTCGAAATTATGTTATATAAACAGTTCTATTTTGATTTTAAATATTATTCAGTAATCAGAATTAAAGAAAGGAATACATGAACACGGAAACGAATACAGACGGGAACACGGAAGACCTTAAAGAATTTATTTTACAGATGGTTATACTTTACTTATATTTGAAGATGCAGGATTCGAAAGACAAACGTACAGAACGGAATACATGAACACGGAAACGAATACAGAAACGAACACAGAAGAATATCTCGAAATTATGTTATATAAACAGTTCTATTTTGATTTTAAATATTATTCAGTAATCAGAATTAAAGAAAGGAATACATGAACACGGAAACGAATACAGACGGGAACACGGAAGACCTTAAAGAATTTATTTTACAGATGGTTATACTTTACTTATATTTGAAGATGCAGGATTCGAAAGACAAACGTACAGAACGGAATACATGATCACGGAAACGAATACAGAAACGAACACAGAAGAATATCTCGAAATTATGTTATATAAACAGTTCTATTTTGATTTTAAATATTATTCAGTAATCAGAATTAAAGAAAGGAATACATGAACACGGAAACGAATACAGACGGGAACACGGAAGACCTTAAAGAATTTATTTTACAGATGGTTATACTTTACTTATATTTGAAGATGCAGGATTCGAAAGACAAACGTACAGAACGGAATACATGATCACGGAAACGAATACAGAAACGAACACAGAAGAATATCTCGAAATTATGTTATATAAACAGTTCTATTTTGATTTTAAATATTATTCAGTAATCAGAATTAAAGAAAGGAATACATGAACACGGAAACGAATACAGACGGGAACACGGAAGACCTTAAAGAATTTATTTTACAGATGGTTATACTTTACTTATATTTGAAGATGCAGGATTCGAAAGACAAACGTACAGAACGGAATACATGATCACGGAAACGAATACAGACGGGAACACGGAAGACCTTAAAGAATTTATTTTACAGATGGTTATACTTTACTTATATTTGAAGATGCAGGATTCGAAAGACAAACGTACAGAACGGAATACATGATCACGGAAACGAATACAGACGGGAACACGGAAGACCTTAAAGAATTTATTTTACAGATGGTTATACTTTACTTATATTTGAAGATGCAGGATTCGAAAGACAAACGTACAGAACGGAATACATGATCACGGAAACGAATACAGACGGGAACACGGAAGACCTTAAAGAATTTATTTTACAGATGGTTATACTTTACTTATATTTGAAGATGCAGGATTCGAAAGACAAACGTACAGAACGGAATACATGATCACGGAAACGAATACAGACGGGAACACGGAAGACCTTAAAGAATTTATTTTACAGATGGTTATACTTTACTTATATTTGAAGATGCAGGATTCGAAAGACAAACGTACAGAACGGAATACATGATCACGGAAACGAATACAGAAACGAACACAGAAGAATATCTCGATTTTATTATATAAACAGTTCTATTTTGATTTTAAATATTATTCAGTAATCAGAATTAAAGAAAGGAATACATGAACACGGAAACGAATACAGACGGGAACACGGAAGACCTTAAAGAATTTATTTTACAGATGGTTATACTTTACTTATATTTGAAGATGCAGGATTCGAAAGACAAACGTACAGAACGGAATACATGAACACGGAAACGAATACAGACGGGAACACGGAAGACCTTAAAGAATTTATTTTACAGATGGTTATACTTTACTTATATTTGAAGATGCAGGATTCGAAAGACAAACGTACAGAACGGAATACATGATCACGGAAACGAATACAGACGGGAACACGGAAGACCTTAAAGAATTTATTTTACAGATGGTTATACTTTACTTATATTTGAAGATGCAGGATTCGAAAGACAAACGTACAGAACGGAATACATGAACACGGAAACGAATACAGACGGGAACACGGAAGACCTTAAAGAATTTATTTTACAGATGGTTATACTTTACTTATATTTGAAGATGCAGGATTCGAAAGACAAACGTACAGAACGGAATACATGAACACGGAAACGAATACAGACGGGAACACGGAAGACCTTAAAGAATTTATTTTACAGATGGTTATACTTTACTTATATTTGAAGATGCAGGATTCGAAAGACAAACGTACAGAACGGAATACATGATCACGGAAACGAATACAGACGGGAACACGGAAGACCTTAAAGAATTTATTTTACAGATGGTTATACTTTACTTATATTTGAAGATGCAGGATTCGAAAGACAAACGTACAGAACGGAATACATGATCACGGAAACGAATACAGACGGGAACACGGAAGACCTTAAAGAATTTATTTTACAGATGGTTATACTTTACTTATATTTGAAGATGCAGGATTCGAAAGACAAACGTACAGAACGGAATACATGAACACGGAAACGAATACAGACGGGAACACGGAAGACCTTAAAGAATTTATTTTACAGATGGTTATACTTTACTTATATTTGAAGATGCAGGATTCGAAAGACAAACGTACAGAACGGAATACATGAACACGGAAACGAATACAGACGGGAACACGGAAGACCTTAAAGAATTTATTTTACAGATGGTTATACTTTACTTATATTTGAAGATGCAGGATTCGAAAGACAAACGTACAGAACGGAATACATGATCACGGAAACGAATACAGACGGGAACACGGAAGACCTTAAAGAATTTATTTTACAGATGGTTATACTTTACTTATATTTGAAGATGCAGGATTCGAAAGACAAACGTACAGAACGGAATACATGAACACGGAAACGAATACAGACGGGAACACGGAAGACCTTAAAGAATTTATTTTACAGATGGTTATACTTTACTTATATTTGAAGATGCAGGATTCGAAAGACAAACGTACAGAACGGAATACATGAACACGGAAACGAATACAGACGGGAACACGGAAGACCTTAAAGAATTTATTTTACAGATGGTTATACTTTACTTATATTTGAAGATGCAGGATTCGAAAGACAAACGTACGGAACGGAATACATGATCACGGAAACGAATACAGAAACGAACACAGAAGAATATCTCGAAATTATGTTATATAAACAGTTCTATTTTGATTTTAAATATTATTCAGTAATCAGAATTAAAGAAAGGAATACATGAACACGGAAACGAATACAGACGGGAACACGGAAGACCTTAAAGAATTTATTTTACAGATGGTTATACTTTACTTATATTTGAAGATGCAGGATTCGAAAGACAAACGTACAGAACGGAATACATGAACACGGAAACGAATACAGAAACGAACACAGAAGAATATCTCGAAATTATGTTATATAAACAGTTCTATTTTGATTTTAAATATTATTCAGTAATCAGAATTAAAGAAAGGAATACATGAACACGGAAACGAATACAGACGGGAACACGGAAGACCTTAAAGAATTTATTTTACAGATGGTTATACTTTACTTATATTTGAAGATGCAGGATTCGAAAGACAAACGTACAGAACGGAATACATGAACACGGAAACGAATACAGACGGGAACACGGAAGACCTTAAAGAATTTATTTTACAGATGGTTATACTTTACTTATATTTGAAGATGCAGGATTCGAAAGACAAACGTACAGAACGGAATACATGAACACGGAAACGAATACAGAAACGAACACAGAAGAATATCTCGAAATTATGTTATATAAACAGTTCTATTTTGATTTTAAATATTATTCAGTAATCAGAATTAAAGAAAGGAATACATGAACACGGAAACGAATACAGACGGGAACACGGAAGACCTTAAAGAATTTATTTTACAGATGGTTATACTTTACTTATATTTGAAGATGCAGGATTCGAAAGACAAACGTACAGAACGGAATACATGAACACGGAAACGAATACAGAAACGAACACAGAAGAATATCTCGAAATTATGTTATATAAACAGTTCTATTTTGATTTTAAATATTATTCAGTAATCAGAATTAAAGAAAGGAATACATGAACACGGAAACGAATACAGACGGGAACACGGAAGACCTTAAAGAATTTATTTTACAGATGGTTATACTTTACTTATATTTGAAGATGCAGGATTCGAAAGACAAACGTACAGAACGGAATACATGAACACGGAAACGAATACAGAAACGAACACAGAAGAATATCTCGAAATTATGTTATATAAACAGTTCTATTTTGATTTTAAATATTATTCAGTAATCAGAATTAAAGAAAGGAATACATGAACACGGAAACGAATACAGACGGGAACACGGAAGACCTTAAAGAATTTATTTTACAGATGGTTATACTTTACTTATATTTGAAGATGCAGGATTCGAAAGACAAACGTACAGAACGGAATACATGAACACGGAAACGAATACAGACGGGAACACGGAAGACCTTAAAGAATTTATTTTACAGATGGTTATACTTTACTTATATTTGAAGATGCAGGATTCGAAAGACAAACGTACAGAACGGAATACATGAACACGGAAACGAATACAGACGGGAACACGGAAGACCTTAAAGAATTTATTTTACAGATGGTTATACTTTACTTATATTTGAAGATGCAGGATTCGAAAGACAAACGTACAGAACGGAATACATGAACACGGAAACGAATACAGAAACGAACACAGAAGAATATCTCGATTTTATTATATAAACAGTTCTATTTTGATTTTAAATATTATTCAGTAATCAGAATTAAAGAAAGGAATACATGAACACGGAAACGAATACAGACGGGAACACGGAAGACCTTAAAGAATTTATTTTACAGATGGTTATACTTTACTTATATTTGAAGATGCAGGATTCGAAAGACAAACGTACAGAACGGAATACATGAACACGGAAACGAATACAGACGGGAACACGGAAGACCTTAAAGAATTTATTTTACAGATGGTTATACTTTACTTATATTTGAAGATGCAGGATTCGAAAGACAAACGTACAGAACGGAATACATGAACACGGAAACGAATACAGACGGGAACACGGAAGACCTTAAAGAATTTATTTTACAGATGGTTATACTTTACTTATATTTGAAGATGCAGGATTCGAAAGACAAACGTACAGAACGGAATACATGAACACGGAAACGAATACAGACGGGAACACGGAAGACCTTAAAGAATTTATTTTACAGATGGTTATACTTTACTTATATTTGAAGATGCAGGATTCGAAAGACAAACGTACAGAACGGAATACATGAACACGGAAACGAATACAGACGGGAACACGGAAGACCTTAAAGAATTTATTTTACAGATGGTTATACTTTACTTATATTTGAAGATGCAGGATTCGAAAGACAAACGTACGGAACGGAATACATGAACACGGAAACGAATACAGAAACGAACACAGAAGAATATCTCGAAATTATGTTATATAAACAGTTCTATTTTGATTTTAAATATTATTCAGTAATCAGAATTAAAGAAAGGAATACATGAACACGGAAACGAATACAGACGGGAACACGGAAGACCTTAAAGAATTTATTTTACAGATGGTTATACTTTACTTATATTTGAAGATGCAGGATTCGAAAGACAAACGTACAGAACGGAATACATGATCACGGAAACGAATACAGACGGGAACACGGAAGACCTTAAAGAATTTATTTTACAGATGGTTATACTTTACTTATATTTGAAGATGCAGGATTCGAAAGACAAACGTACAGAACGGAATACATGAACACGGAAACGAATACAGACGGGAACACGGAAGACCTTAAAGAATTTATTTTACAGATGGTTATACTTTACTTATATTTGAAGATGCAGGATTCGAAAGACAAACGTACAGAACGGAATACATGAACACGGAAACGAATACAGACGGGAACACGGAAGACCTTAAAGAATTTATTTTACAGATGGTTATACTTTACTTATATTTGAAGATGCAGGATTCGAAAGACAAACGTACGGAACGGAATACATGATCACGGAAACGAATACAGAAACGAACACAGAAGAATATCTCGAAATTATGTTATATAAACAGTTCTATTTTGATTTTAAATATTATTCAGTAATCAGAATTAAAGAAAGGAATACATGAACACGGAAACGAATACAGACGGGAACACGGAAGACCTTAAAGAATTTATTTTACAGATGGTTATACTTTACTTATATTTGAAGATGCAGGATTCGAAAGACAAACGTACAGAACGGAATACATGAACACGGAAACGAATACAGACGGGAACACGGAAGACCTTAAAGAATTTATTTTACAGATGGTTATACTTTACTTATATTTGAAGATGCAGGATTCGAAAGACAAACGTACAGAACGGAATACATGAACACGGAAACGAATACAGACGGGAACACGGAAGACCTTAAAGAATTTATTTTACAGATGGTTATACTTTACTTATATTTGAAGATGCAGGATTCGAAAGACAAACGTACAGAACGGAATACATGAACACGGAAACGAATACAGACGGGAACACGGAAGACCTTAAAGAATTTATTTTACAGATGGTTATACTTTACTTATATTTGAAGATGCAGGATTCGAAAGACAAACGTACAGAACGGAATACATGAACACGGAAACGAATACAGACGGGAACACGGAAGACCTTAAAGAATTTATTTTACAGATGGTTATACTTTACTTATATTTGAAGATGCAGGATTCGAAAGACAAACGTACAGAACGGAATACATGAACACGGAAACGAATACAGAAACGAACACAGAAGAATATCTCGAAATTATGTTATATAAACAGTTCTATTTTGATTTTAAATATTATTCAGTAATCAGAATTAAAGAAAGGAATACATGAACACGGAAACGAATACAGACGGGAACACGGAAGACCTTAAAGAATTTATTTTACAGATGGTTATACTTTACTTATATTTGAAGATGCAGGATTCGAAAGACAAACGTACAGAACGGAATACATGATCACGGAAACGAATACAGACGGGAACACGGAAGACCTTAAAGAATTTATTTTACAGATGGTTATACTTTACTTATATTTGAAGATGCAGGATTCGAAAGACAAACGTACAGAACGGAATACATGATCACGGAAACGAATACAGACGGGAACACGGAAGACCTTAAAGAATTTATTTTACAGATGGTTATACTTTACTTATATTTGAAGATGCAGGATTCGAAAGACAAACGTACAGAACGGAATACATGAACACGGAAACGAATACAGACGGGAACACGGAAGACCTTAAAGAATTTATTTTACAGATGGTTATACTTTACTTATATTTGAAGATGCAGGATTCGAAAGACAAACGTACAGAACGGAATACATGATCACGGAAACGAATACAGACGGGAACACGGAAGACCTTAAAGAATTTATTTTACAGATGGTTATACTTTACTTATATTTGAAGATGCAGGATTCGAAAGACAAACGTACAGAACGGAATACATGATCACGGAAACGAATACAGACGGGAACACGGAAGACCTTAAAGAATTTATTTTACAGATGGTTATACTTTACTTATATTTGAAGATGCAGGATTCGAAAGACAAACGTACAGAACGGAATACATGAACACGGAAACGAATACAGACGGG
>JAPFFF010000340.1:0-25547 GCA_039105265.1 Tritrichomonas musculus | reverse complement strand
AATCTTTACAAATTTGGAATCGGTGTTGAAAAGAATTATACCAAAGCTATTGAATTTTATGAGATGTCATCCAAATTACAAAATTCATTAGCAATGTTCAATTTGGGCAACATGTATCAGTGTGGTTATGGTGTTGAAGTTGACTATTTGAAGGCAAAAGGTTACTACGAGTTATCTGGTCAATTAAAGAATTCAAAGGCGCTTCTTGCGTTAGGAAGACTTTATTTTGAAGGAAGAGGTGTTGATCAAGACTATCCAAAAGCCAGATATTATTATGAACTATCATCAGAGCTAAATAATTCAACAGCTCTTTTAAATTTGGGCTTGCTTTACTATCATGGGATTTCAGTTGAGCAGAATTATTTGAAAGCAATTGAATATATAGAAAAATCAGCTCAATTGAATAATTCAAATGCATTATATCACTTAGGTAGCATGTATGAGAACGGCGAAGGCGTTGAGCAAGATTATTTAAAAGCAAAAGAATATTATGAATTAGCTGGCAAACAAAATAATTCAGAGGCACTTTTTAATTTGGGCCTTTTTTATTTTAACGGATCTGGTGTTGAACAAGACTTTCAAAAAGGAATAAAATATCTTGAGTTATCATCAAATCTAAACAATATTGATGCCATTTATAATTTAGGTCTCATTTATTACAAAGGAATTGGCGTTGATCAAGACTATTTGAAAGCTAAAAAATATTTTGAAATCATGGCTCAGCAGCAGAATCCACTTGCATATTTCATCTTAGGAAATTTGTATAAAGATGAAAAAGACTATTTGAAAGCTAAAGAATATTATGAATTATCAGCTAAACAAGACAATTCTGATGCTTTTCTAAATTTAGCTTCACTTTATTCTGACGGCCTTGGAGTAAAAAGAGATTATTTAAAAGCTAAAGAATATCTTGAGAAAGCAGCAAAATTGGACAATTCAAATGCACTTGTTAATTTAGGCATTTTTTATAAAGAAGGATTTGGTGTACAAAAAGATTACTCTAGAGCCAGATATTACTTTGATTTGGCATCAAAACAAGACAACTCTTATGGCTTCCTAAATTTGGGTGATCTTTATTTTGATGGAGTTGGTGTTGAACAGAATTATTTCCAAGCGAAACATTATTATGAAATTGCAGCAAAGAAAGAGAATTCGGAAGCTCTTTTTAATCTTGGAAATATATATGAAAAAGGTCTTGGTGTTAAGCCCGATTATTTGAAAGCTAAAGATTATTATGAATTGGCTGCTTTAAATGGAAACGACTCAAAAAGTTATTTCAATTTGGGCATTTTTTATTTTAACGGTTTGGGGGTTGAACAAGATTACAACAAATCAATAAATTTCATTAAACAATCAGCAGAACAAGATAACACAAAAGCTCTCTTTTTCTTGGCAGAATTATATTCTAATGGCGATATTTTTGAAGTTAACATTCAGAAGGCAATTGAATATTTTCAAAGGTGCATTGAAATTTGTGATGAAAATTCAAAAACTTGCAATAAGTCAGAAAATACAATTTCATCAACTTTGAACTTTAATAAATATCGTTATCGTTCAAATAGTGATTTGGGATTAATTTATTTAATCGTCCTTAATGATGTTGAAAAGTCAGTCGAATTCATTAAAGAAGCGGGATTGAATGAATATCCTTTTGGCCAGAATAATTTTGGCCTTCTTAATCTTTTCTATTTAAATCATTTAGGGAATGCAGAATACATGTTCCAACGTGCAGCCAAACACAAATTTTCAATTGCTGAATTCAATCTTGGCCGTTTGAAAGAAAAAGTTGGAAAAATTGAAGAATCAATTCAATTTTTTATTGATGCTTCTGATCATGAAGATGAACCTTTAATTTTTCATAATATCCAACATTATGACAAGAGACTTGAAATCTCAAAAACATTCATCATTTCTTTCACAAATTTGAAGCTTGTTCATTATTTTTTACAGAAATCTGATTTGACAGAAGCCAAGAAATATTTCATACGAGCTTTTTCAAAGCTTATTCAAAACACAGAAGATTTGACATATTCTTTTAAATATAAATTTGTTAATGATGGAAAAAATAATCATTCATCATATCTCAAATTTTTCTTCTTAAACTTCCCTTTATTTAATTTGAGGAAACAGCCAAATATTAATTCAATTTTAAATCAGATTGAAAAAGAATTAAATCAAACTTTTTCAAATGATGAAATAATTATTGAGAGTGAAACACCATCAAAAAATTTCATTGAAAAAATTGAATTGCTAGATTTTGCAATAAAGGAAAACGTGAATGAGAAAATGAAATTGAATAAAAGGATAGTAATTCAGAATGAAACAAAATCACCTCAAAAAGAACTTGTTTTTGATAATCCAAATGATTTCTTTGAATTTAGGACACAAAATAAAGAATTTAAAAACAATTTCATTAAAGAAATTAATGATCTTATTCAATTGATTGATTCAATTTTGTACACTCCTCCATATTCAATTTTGTTCGGAAGAATATTGATTGAAAAAGAAGATGCAATCAAAGAATCTAATTCATCTATTAATAATATAGATGACTCATTTTATAATGGATTGCAAATTTAAAAAAAAAATCAATTGACCAATATTATATCATAATCATTAAAATTAAGTTGAATCTTTTCAAAACTATATTTTTATATTTTTACAGTTTTTTAATTTACTGTTTAATTATATTAAACGTTTTTCATTATTTTTTTTTTGTAGAATTCCTTATACCTCCTATAAGGAATTTAAATCATGTTTCGAAAAAAAGATCATTAGATACTTCAGTAAATGTTATTTTTGGGCAATAAAATAATGAATCAATGTCTCCATTCCAATCAAACAAAAAATTTAGATTTTCAGTTTCTTCTTCTTCCATTTTTGTGCATGTTTTATTTCCAATTTTGTCTTGATTTTTTAAATCTTCAAATTTGACTTTAAGATTTGAAATGATTTCGTCTTTATTTTTAATTTCTGGGTGATATTAAATAAGATAAGAATTAACAAATTCTAATGTTCGTGTTGAATATTCTAATACAATTCTATTCCAAACCATATTTCTTTCACAACTATTAGATTTATTAAGTTCTCTTTCTTTGATGAATTCATATTTAATATAATCTTGTAATTTTACAATTAATTCAATTTCATTTGTTCTTTTTAAACCAATTGAATGAATATATTGCGATATTTTTTCATATTGTTTAATTCCATGCAGATCCAAATATTTATAAATAGGAACCAATTGGCTCTTCATAATTCGTCTATCAACCGTTGGAGGGCTTTTATTTAACTTTATGAAGGATTCTTCTGTGTTATTAAATTTATGGCTATGATAATGCTTCTTTGGCTTGGATTTCATAAAAAAATAATGAAATACAATTATAAAACTTTTGTAAATTTTTCAAAAATTTTTCATTCACAAATATAAAAGTGGTCAGTTAACAAAACTTACGCTAAATATATTGATCTTCTGAAACTTGATGCGACAGAATCAATCAAATTTTGGTTAGAATCTTTTCCACAGGCTGAAATTAAAGAAATTCAATGTCATGCAGGACCAAATATCAGTATCCTTCAACAATCATTCCAAAAAGCTTCCAAAATTGAATTGTTAAGTTTAACGTGCGATAATTCCAATTCTATAGGAATTTGTTCATTTATAAATGCAAAAATCGATGAACTAATTTTTGAATAATGGAGGAATCTTTCTTTCAATCAAAATTAATGTAAAAAATAAACTATTGAAATTGAATAATGTTGAGTTTTAATCAAAATCTTGTTTACACCATAACATCAATAATAATTTTAACCGTGTTTATGATATATTTTAATGATTAAAATCATAAATTTCTTTAATTTTTGTATTTGTCGATTGTCTAATATATTATTGAAAGCCTAAGTTATGATTTTTCATATCTCACTCAAAAAAATAATTCTTATCATGTTATTTGTTTTATTTATTAGGATCATAATTGAACTGGCCAAATATTATATTTTTGATTATTAATCAAAACTACTTAAAACTGTTTATTATGATGATCAATAATATCATTACAACTGATATTTAAAAAAAATGGTGCAATAATATAAATATCTTCATCTTTATTTTATTCTTTGAAAATATTAATGTCTTTGATATGATGAAAAGTAATTTTACATCATAAACGATCTTTTATTTGGAGTTTCTAGCAGAATTTGGAAATTTATAGGAAAACATGAAGATAAATGAATTTATTTTGCTTAAGTTTTTTTCTCAAAAAGTAATATTGTAATTGATCGAATGTAACATCAATTTTGATGCTTGCTCGATAGAATATAAAGATATTGATTGATTTTCATCGGATTTTTTGATAAAAATACGATCAAAGTAAATTTAATTTTTGAAAAACAAGATATAATTTTGTTTAAACAACCGAAATTTCAATCAACTTTTAATAAATTGTGAACAAAACTTTTTGTGCAATTATGGCTATTGTTAAATATACAATATCGGCTTTTCATATTACAATAAATAGATTATTATATCATTTATTATACAAAGATAAAATAAAAAAATTGAAATTAAAATTTTGCAATAAAATTTTCAATTGTATCGTTTTTCTACAGATTTGATTGCGATTGAAAATTAAAAGATATATAAAAGTTTTATTTCAATTTTTTTGTACAAATTTATAATTCTCCAAATATATTTACATATTTATATGATTAATGAATTAAATGATTTTTTTGAGTTTTGGTGAAAAATCGTTTATTAATTTTTTTTTACAAATATTTTGTTTTTAGTGAGAAAATAGGCAATAAACAGCAGAAAGCACATCTTAAAGATCTCAATTATTAGAATCTCTTTGCTGTCTTAAGTTTTTAAAGAATAAAATGTCATATTTGAATTATTTTTGAAAATTTTTACGAGCAAAACATAAATTTGACTAAAATACTTTTATAAAATACAATAATAATGCTATAAATTACTTTTAATTTTAAATTTGTCAATCAAAAAACGCAAAATAATTAAAATTATTATAAATTCTTAGCCATTCAATTTGTTGCCATAAATCTTATTGCTTAAACTTCTAATGATACAGCCGTTTTATGCAGTTATTCCTATCCATGCTCCTCCAACTCCAAATTCTCGAAAAAAATTTTCTAGTGAAGAAGATAAACGATTAAAAGAACTCGTTGAATTGCATGGTGCTAAAAATTGGGATAAGATTGCGGAATTAATGCCAGGGAGAACTGGGAGACAATGCCGAGATAGATATAGGAATTACCTGATCCCAGGTTTTTTCAACGGCCAATGGAGCCAGGAAGAAGATAATTTACTTCGAGAAAAGTTTAAAGAATTTGGGCCACAATGGGCTAAAATGACGCCGTTTTTCCATGGACGAAGTGCAAACAGCCTTAAAAATAGATGGAATTATTTCGTTTGTAGAGCCAATCCAATTAATGATAAACAAAAAAAAGTTAATTCATCAATTTCAACATCTCTTCAAGAAGTAATATTACCCCCGAAGTTTCGTATGTTTTCTAACATTTTACATCAGCATTGAAAGCTGATATTAATATCCTGTATAAACATGTTTTATTATTATTATACTTATTTAAGCACCATTTATAAAATTCTTTCTGACATATATAAACCTTTTTAATTTTATTTAGATCAACTTTAACATTTTTACCAATTTTTTTGTTAATTTAAATATATATTTATTTTATCGTAAAACAAACATTTATAATGAGTAATATAATATTTATAATTTGCATATTTTAATATAAAGCCATTTCATATCCGAAAAATATCCTTTTATTTTTTCAATTAAAAGTGAAATTCTGGTACAATTAAAGATTTATTACAATATCTTATCATATTTTTAAAATTAAAATTGTTTATATTAAATAAAATTATTAAAAATATATCTTAAAAAATAAATTTAATCTCAATAATAATGTTTTATTTTTTTGAAAATATTTGACCAACCAGTGCTCAATGTTTGACCTGCTCTTTCAAAAATTCAAATGATTTGAATTTATTCAAAATATAAAAATTGAAAATCATTTTTAGCTCATTATAAGTTTATTAATATTTTTTTAAAATAAAAATATAAATCATGTATATTTTAATTAGAGAGTGATTGTTATTATTTAAATCTCATTAATTTCTTTATTACTTTGCATAAAAAAAGATATACTTGTTTTTATATTTGAGTCATGTTGAATGCCATTGAATTTTTTTTGTTCTTTTTTTATACATATTATCCCAATGAATTTAATATATAATTTACAAATAATATGAAAATAAATAATTTATATAGTAAATATAGTAGATGAATGAATCCTTTACTTGAAGCTTCAGAAATTGCCCAGGATGAATGAATCCTTTACTGTATTACTGACAAAGGATTCATTCATCCTTGGCAATTTTTTTACCGATGAAGATTTCGAAAGTTCTCAAATTTCAGAAGAAAATTAAAAAGTCTGAATAATCATGATTAATTATGAACACGCATCCTGCTGAAGTTATTTATTGTGGTTCTGGTCCAGAGAACTACATCAACACTGCTTGAAGAGTTCATATTGCCTACCAAATTGCGCTTTGAAAATCTCGAGGCCGATGATGAGCACAGTGCTGAAGTTTTTATGTCATCAGACAGCGGTAACTATCTGCCAACGGCAGGCATTATACATTAATATGAATTTGTGCAATCTGCTGAAATTTTACAGAACTACAAAGGTTGGTGTTAAGAAGAGTTTGTGAGGCATAATAGGCATATCGCCAAAGAGACTTCCGCCATTGCTTAATTTTACTAACTTAAGTCTTTTGTCTAACAATATTATAAAGGAAGAGCTAAAAATGGACCCATTCAGGTTTATAACCTATTTTTCGTCATTAATTTGAGTTATTTTATTTATTAAACATATTTTATTTAAGCTATATTATAAAGATTGAAGTTTTGCAATATATGAAATTAATTTATCGACATGGGTTAATTCATCTAACATGAAATTAAGCATAAAATATGTCATAATAGTTGAATAAAATACTTTTCTTTTCATAAAATAAACAATACTAATAATATTTAAAAAAAAATTTAATTATTTAACACCAAAAAATAGAAATTAGCAATATTAAAGAATAGTTATAATTATTAATTGAAAATAAACTTATAATACCGATCATATAATATGAGTTTTGTTTTCAATTTATCGATCAATTTGATCTGCTATTAAAATGACGCTTTAAATATTAAATTCATCTACTGAAAAAGCAACAATTTTCATTCTATTAAAAATTTCAAGAATTTCTGGATTTTTGGCATGCAACCTTCGTTTCTCTCAGATATCGTTTGTTTGAGGTATGGCTAATAATCAACCATGAAGTAAGCTTTTTTTTTTTTTTTTTTTTCTCGATTTTTCTTGATAAACGCTAGTACAATCTAAAATAAGGAAGTTTTCGCTGCAGGATATTATATGAATATGATCAAAGAATTCATTCAAACTCTTTTCTCTCTGAAATGTGTACTTTTATGGATGAAGATTAGATATCATTATAATGTTAAAATATTTCCTTTTTTAAAAAGTTTGTTTTAAGATGAAATTTGATGTTTTTTTTTAAAAAACATCATTTATACTTAAAATTAAGATTATCAAATACTTGCAATTTTTTCAATGAATAATCTTTACTTTTTGTATATACAATGTAATTACACAGGACGATAGAAATTACATATGTAAATACATATGTAATTTTCCGTTAATTTTTTTATTTAAAAAATATTTTTATCTTCAAAAATTTAGTCAATTAAAATAAAAAAAGCATGAATATAAAGCAGAAATAATTTTTATTCAGTTATTATTGCTAATAAATTATTAAAACTTTGATATTTCTTTGATCATTCTTTTGATGGTGTAAAATGGCACTTTATATTTATCGACTTATTATGATTGGCTAAATCGTTTTGATTTATTTATTCGATGCATTTGAATTATTTTATAATAGTACCGACGTACAAAACCTTTTTTTCTATGATATTTTGCTTCTAATTATATCTATCAGATATAATCATCTGCGATAACATGGTATTTTGATCAAAATTAGCAAGAGTTAATGAAAAATAGTTTTTATCTTTAGATTATGAATAAAAATATTGTTTTAAACATAAATAACTGATTTACATCAAAATTTTTGATTTTATAAAAAGTTACGTTAAAATGTTACGTTAATAAAAATGTGATGTAAAAAAAGTAAAGATTATCAATGAATATTATATCTAAATTTAAATTTTGTAAAATTTTATTAAAAATTACCATGAAGTATCAAATGAGTCTTCATCTTCAAAATTCACCTCATTAGGATGGATAATAGGTGGCGGAGGTTGAAATTGTCGTTGTCTTCTTAGTTGATTTAGCCGATTTATCTGAGGAAGAATATTTGGATTTGAAGGTGGAGCAGGTGGAGGAGGTGGTGGTGGCGGAGGAGGTGGAGGAGGTACTCCATTCCAATCAGAATCGTCATTGCCAAGTAAAAAGTTTTGGTTATTGGTCAAATCGATGTAATTAGTAATATTCATATTATATCGATGAGGAAATTTACCACTATCTTCAACGAAAATTTGTTCACTCATTCTGTCAGATAATCTGGACCAGATTCCTCCAGTCAAATCCGAAAAATCGAAATTTTGGAGAAATATTTTCATTTTTAATGGTGAAACATTTATGAATAAAACATGCTCATACAAGGTTGAATACGCTTTGTCTTTCAAATACAACTCGTTTATCATCGAAATAATTTGATCTTCAGAACGTATAACGAGTTTTGGATTCATGAAAATTTTTTCAATTGTATTTAGACTGAATTTTTGAATATCTGCTTTGTAACTTTTGTCTAATTTATAAAAATTGGATGATATGAAATTGATTTCTTTTTTTAAAAGGTTTGAAAATAAACATGGCATCTTTTCGTGGGATTTAATTCTTGATATTACGCTATCCATAGTAATGTCATCATTTGGTTCAGAAATAGCTTGTATATTATCATTTTTTAACATTTTTATTATCTCTTCTATAAAATAAAAATCCTCATCTGGTATTGTAATCAGATCAAATGATATAAGATCGAGAATATATTGGAAATTGCCTTTTTGATTTGTGTTAATGACATATTCATTTATCGTGGGATCAATTGATTGAACGTTCCGAATATGAGGAGATAATAAATTTGCAACTATTCTATTTGTTTGATATGCTTGATTATTTACTATAAATTTGAAATCATCGTCACAATTTTGTAAAGGAACACCCAAAATACTAGCTGTTTGAAGTTGGATCTTCATTAAAAAATGATGGAAAATTTCGCTTTTGAAAAAGTTTTTTCACTAAAATTTTTATTCAATTTTTTTGTATTGTTTTTAATCGTCGTCGTCCAACTCTTTGTTTTTAATCAACAAATCTAACCAGTAGACGAATTTAAGTAAAATCACACAGCATTATATCATAAGTGCGCATCATTTTCTCATAGTATCTCTCAAGGGTTTACTCATATGCTTCCAAACTATAAATCAATTGGTGAATTTCTTATGTTTTCAAAATTACTTAACTTATTGAGCGCTTTTTCTTTATCACTTTATCTAATTTATACTTTTAAAGCCAAATCATATGATTTTATCCTTTGATTCGTAATAATTCATATCGAATAAAATATTCAAAATCTACCCTATTTTTTTCTTAATTGAGCAAATCAGCATAGAATGTAATGCTATTAAGAATTCAAGCTAATTACTAAATTATATAATACATTCAGAGCCATAGAACAAATGGTAGATAAATCATAGGAATTTTTTTATTTCTATCAAAAAGTTTTGATTTACAACGAATAAATAACTTTTTCTATTAAAATTTTTTTAATATTAACTTTTTTTATTACCTTTTAAAATTGAATGTGAATTTAGGGAAAAGTGCGAAAAATTTTTGGAAATTGAATAGCATTCAATTTTGAATGATATTTTAGTGAAAAGCTAACGTCGTCTCAATAATATTGAACCGAATTATTAACTTTGTACCTATTTTACATCCTCTGAATTTTATCAAAAAGTTAAAAAATGTATCAATTCATCTTTATTTCCTAGTGAAAATTATTATTTTAATATTTTATTCATTTGTTACTATCTGTTAAAATATTATAGCGATATATCTTAATTATTTAATATAAAACCCATTTTATCATAAAAAAACATACTTTTTTATTAATATATTCAATTTTGAATTATCTCATTCAATATTTTGAATACCAATTGTTTTACTATTGCATTTATTAGAAAAAGTTTGTAAAAAAAGTTTAAATGATTTTTTACGATATCACTCATTAAACAGATTTACTGAGTTATTTAAAGATAAAGAAATTCAAATTTAAATATAAATAAAAAAAATTTAATAATCATATAATTCTAAGGATAAACCAAATAATATGATAAAATTACTGAATGTTTTGCTTGTAGTAACATAAGAAGTTTGCATTTGAGGAAATTCGACTTTGATTTAGACGAAAATCTTAATAACAAAACATTGATAACAGCCTTCTGTAATTGAAATGGTTTGAATATACTTATTTAATGACTTTATCTAGAGTTTTTTTAAGTTATTTGACTAGAACATGTAGAAAAAAGATGCAAATTTGATTCAGCATTGGAGCGGTATCAGACTGAAAATTGTTTGAAAGGAAATTTTTTGGGTGTACTGAAAGAATAGCAAAAGGACTTGGCAGAAAAATGGTGATCTTTGGAAGAAATCGAGGTTAGTTATTTTTGTTTGGCTTTGATGTTAAGTGATAACCGAATTATAAAATTATCAAAAAGTTTTATTATTTATTTAAAATTCAATGGATTGAATTTATAATTGAGAATTGTACCACTCTATAATTGAGAAAATATATGTTCATGCTATGCTTCAATTATTTGAATGTATCAGAAATTTTCTGAACTGGTACATAGTTAATATTATCGGTACACGGTTATTGAAACGACGTTATTCAAGATGAATTAGAATTCCCTCATTTTCCTTTAGAAAAATACGATTTTCCCAAATCTTTATATACGGCAAACTATAATTTGACTTGAAAAAATTGTATTGAAATACAGAAAATTTAAAGTCAAGGCGGTTTTAAATTCATTTTGACTTTAAATTTTCATTATTTTTAAAGTAATGAGCAGCAAGCAAGATAGTGCTGACAGACCATTGAATTTCCCGCCATGTAGAGAGTACACAAAAACCGATTTAGAGTTCAATGAATTTAGTCCTAGAAATAATCATTTTTATTTTTTTGTTTCTGAGAAGACCGAGCCAAATTACTATTTAATAAACCGCGAGTGCACAACTATTTTTGGTGTTAAATATGCATCAGACATTCAGCAATATTGTTATTATCCAGGAACTAAAAAGATCTATACATTTCTCGGATTTAAAACAAAAGAAGAAAGAACCAGAGCAATGAAGAACAAAAAGATTTTAAATTCAGTTATTGATCAAACTGTCACAATTTATCCAATCCAAGAAAACCCAGAGAAAAAAAAGCCCAAAGCAAATGCTCAACCAGATCAGACGAAAAACATTGACTATTCAAAAATGCCAGAACCTACTAAATGTCCTCAAGATGAATTAGAATTCCCTACATTTATCCCCCAAAGCAATTGTATATACGTATTCTTTGCCGAAAGAGATACCCCAACCCAAAACACCTTAAAAAGTAAATATAATTCAATTTTCGGAATTGGATATTCATTAGATATTCAAAGATTTCGTTTTTATCCTGGCACAAAAGGCGTCTACACATTTATTGGATTTGTTAATCAAAATGTTGCCACAAAAGCAATTAAAACCTTGCATAAAATTGCATTAAATCGTTCTGTTTTTTTTTATCCATTTAAACCGCCAACTCAAGAAGAAACCGTTGCAAAAGAAAAAGAAAATTTAAATATTGATACAAATATTGATGCAAAAACTCAAAAAGAAAAAGCAAAAAATGAAAATCAAACAGTTCAAAGTCAAAGTCAAAAAGTTCAAAGTCAAAGTCAAAAAGTTCAAAATCAAAATGAAAATCAAAAAGTTAAAAATCAAAGTCAAAAAGTTCAAAGTCAAAATGAAAATACAAAAGTTCAAAGTCAAAGTCAGAATGAAAATCAAAAAGTTCATAGTCAGAGTAATAAAGTAAGTGATAATAAAAATTCTGATTTGAATAAAAATGATAATAAGGTAACGATAATTCCAAGTCCATATATAAAAGCTGATTCAGCAGGTGGAGGTTCTTGTGAACCTTTCTTTGAAATGAAAAGTGGCATTTACTATTTGTGCTTCAAAGAGACGAGAACTGAAATCAGAAATGTCAGAAAAGAAAATACAAAGCTGTTTGGCATTGGCAACATAATAGATTTGCAGAGAGGAGTCAAATTTGCCGACAAGAGGGAAGCTGGCTACTACACATTCATGGGCTTTGAAAAAGTGAAGGAATTGAACCGTGCACTGAGCATCCTAATGAAGCAAAAAAGCTTGATTGACATCACTAGTTTCCAGGAAATTAATGACTTTGAAAATGACTATGATGATGATTATGACGACGACGATGACAATGACGATGTTGTTGATGATGAATTTGAGGATGATGACGATGATGATGTTGATGATAATGGAAAAGATGATGACAATTGAATTTAAAACCAAGCGTCTGAAAGGTCTCTATGCATATTACCAAATATAGGTATGGGAAAAAGTCCGTGCGCGAGCATTTTTTTAAATAAAAAATAAAGGTTAAATAAATTTAGATTATTTATTAATGTATGTAATTACCTTTAGTTTCGATGCATATCATTAGTCTGTTTATCCATTCATCATATGCCGATTTAAAGATAGATTTTGGAATATCATTCAAAATTTCTGTAACCTTTTCAAAAAGTTGATTTTCGTCTTCAAATTCTTGACCTTCGAGTAATTTTTTCAAATATCCAAAAAGAAAGAAGTCTGATGGTGCTAGATCTGGTGAATAAGGTGGATGTTCTAATCTCTTTATGCCAAGTTCAGTCAATTTTTCAAAAGCTAAATGTGGACGAGCATTATCCATATGAAGAAAATATCCATTTGTCGTAATACTTTTTGCTAAATCACCTAGTACTCTTTGAGAAAAAAACTTCTTATTAAATTTTTCTCCTATTGGGAGCATTGTAATTGATTTAATTCCAGTGATACCCCATATTACTGAGATCATCACTTTTTTAGATCCAATCATTCGTTTTGGTTTTTCTGGAATTTGTCGTCCTGCTTCTAACCACATTGAATTTCTAGGGTTTATAAAGTAAACCCAGGTTTCATCTTGTGTTAACACCTTATGTAACTTTTGATCATTCGCACTCGTTAAAAATTCAAACAATTCCTTTGATATTTCAATCCGTTTAACTTTGATTTCTTGAGTTAGTATATGAGGTATCCATTTAAAATTGACCTTTGACATATTTAATTCATTAATTAAAACTCTTTTAACGGTTTTTCGATCAGCTTTTACTATTTCAGCAATTTTTTGAGTTGATGCATAAGGGTTGTATAATAAAACATTTTGAATTTCTTGTTTTAATTCTGTTCTTTTTGGTCTTCCTTCTCTTGGACGATCAAAAATCGACCAGTTATCATCATTCATATTTTTTGTCCATTTCTGTATGGTCCTTAGTGATGGAACTTCTTCATCATAAACGTCAGATATTGTACAGTATATATCTTTATTTATATAATTCTTCTTCCATAAGAAGTGGCAAACTGCACGGTATTCAATCAAATTCTCATTCATAAAAAATGATGTACGTTTATTTTTATCATACGTTTATTTTTTTTGTATTATATTTTGATGGGTGCAAACTAAAAAGAATTTTTAATTATATAATATTATAATATATATGTTTAATTATATATTTATTATTAAAAGTATTAATGATATCTAAGAACCAATGAGAAAAATGCTCGCGCACGGACTTTTTCCCATACCTATATAATAATTAACCATTATAACATTAGTATTATATTCAAATAATTTAGTTGTAAAATGTATATTTTGTAATTGACTGCTTTGTATTTTATTTTATTTCATTTCAAATTAAACCTAATTTTAATTTATCATTTCCCACAGGAGAGGATTTAATCATCACTCAAAGACAATAAAAGTGGGCGTCACATAACTTTTCCCTTCAATTTTTAAATAAATTTTTTTTAAAAAAAAAAAAAATTCATGGCGTCTTCTTTTTGAGATGCATTGAAAAATTAATAAAACTTTATTAAAATATTAATATAGGTATTTAAATATTGAATGGATTGTCTCAAAAAGTAGGTCAATGAATTTGATTTTATCTCAGCTACTTTTTGAGACGAAGTCTCAAAAAGTAGCTGAGATAAAATCGTAAATTATTTAAAATCTCGTTGTTTAATATTCTCAAGGTATTCTAAATATAGATTAAATAATTTAAAAGATATAAAGAAATTTCTAGTTTCAAAACAGATGTTTATTAACCGCCAACAATTAATGAAACAAGTTCTATAGTAACTCCATCAGTGATACCATTTGATTCAAAGTTTGATAAGGAATCAATTTCTTTCTTTGTGAATGATTTTCCGGCATGGATGAATTTTTGATTATTTCTTTTGATTCCTAATTTCTTTTCAATATTTGAAGAAAGATCTTTGAAATCTTTTGCATCATAATCATATATTTTATTATTGAATTTAATGTAAACATGTGTTGTATCTATTTCAACTTTTGTTGTCATTATCAAGAATAAGAAATAAAATAAATGAAATGAAATAAATAAGAAAAATTTTAAAAACGAATTTTTTTCGGTTTTTATCAATTTCAAAATTTTGAAAACACAAAAAATTTTTTTTTCTCAAAATAAAAAACTAAAAAAATTTTTACATTTTCAAAAACAAAATCAAACTTTTTGAGTTACACATTCATCAATTCATCATAATTTCAATATGATGACAAAAAAATTGTTATTATTTTTGTTTAATCAGATACAATAATTTTTTTTTTAGTAATAGCTTCATTTTATGGGATTTAATTTATGAAAATATTCAATATTCAATATTTATTTTAACATTCCCCACAGGAGAGGATATTTAAACATCACTCAAAGAAAATAAAATCTTTTTTTGTATATCAATTATTTGAATTATTCAAACAAAAGCATTCAAAATCTATTCAAAAAGTTTCAAAAATAAAAAAAAAGAGGCAGTTTATTAAAAAAAATGATCAAAATCATTTTAGTTCCCTTTTTCTTAAAACATGTCCTCAATAATTATAATAATTAGGATTCTCAATATTACGGTTCATATCGTTCTGCTCATTATCAGAGATTTGCTTGTTCTTCTTTCTTGCTCTTATGATGCAGAAAGCAGCAATACCAGCTATTGCAGCAATCACAACGACAACCACTACGATAGCAATGATATAGAGCATTTTGTTTGATTTACCGTCGCTTCTTTCACCGTACATGATATACATTTTATCTCTTTCAATGCAATAGAAATCTTCGAACTGGTATTTCTTGTTTTTGATCATACTCATTCTCCACAAACCGCAATCTAATTTGACATCAGATTGGGCGATCAAATAATACTCTTTTTTATCTTTATCGCTTTTAACATTTTTGCGGCTTTCAAGCAATTTATTCTCTGGGCGATATTCGAAATGAATGGCGCCAATTGTGTGAGTAAATGATCCAGTTAGAGGTGCAGGATCATAAAGTGATTGCTTGTAATTGTCATTGAAGGGCAAAAAAACAGCTGATTGGAAAAGATTGACTTTTGCATTTACATTGAGAGTAGCTGACAATCCAATGGAAACATTGCCAAGAACTTTTGCATTGCCTAACTTGGCCAAACATGCTTGGTTAACTTTAATGTGCCTAACTTGGCAATTTTTTTCATCAGCTTTTGTATATGTGAACTCTGAGAGTGGATGGTCATAGTTGAGCTCATTAACAATAACTTTCGTGTTTGGTGTAATTTTAAGTCCTCCTGCAGGAACAAATACTTTGTAAATGTCAACGTTGTTGCCATCAGCACCATTAATAATGACATGAGAAGGAGGATTGATAATTGATGGATAAGAGTTCTTATCAAAATTGAGTGTCAAATCTGAAGTCACTTCTGAGCAGTCGATATCAAAACGAGAGATAAGAAATGTTGAAGTGACCTTAAATGTCACTTCTTTAACATCATTGTTCAATAAGAATGTGACGTTATACTTATCAGGATTATCAATTGTAATCTTCTTCATACCATTTACAACAGCAAATTCTAGATGTTGGTTTTGGTATCTTTGATATTTTCTGGTTTCAAGCTTGTATTCACCTTCAGTTACTTCATAACCTGGCTCACCAAGATGAACTTTATTTTGTGAAGGTCTTTCAATAGTATAAAGAATTGGACGACATTTGAAAGTACGATCAACAACATAGTTTTCTTTACAGGTTTCACAAATGTCACTTTTTCCACTTTCACATTGTAAACAATTGGCAACATTACATTCACTTGCAGCACCTCCTCCGACACATTTGCGTGTGGATTGATCTAAGGTGTAACCAGCTTTGCATGATGTACAAATTGATTCATCTGTGTCGCACTTCGCACAATTGGATTCTTTACATGGAGAACAAACTGGAACTGGCCCATTTGATGTGAGACGGTAACCTTCTTCGCAAGCATTGCAAACATCAATTACAAAGGCACAACTTTGACAGTGTTCTACAAGGCATTTTTGACATGGTCCAGTTGGTAAACCAAAATCTTCGTCATCTTCATCATCACCTTCATATTCAAATCCGTAACCATCTTTGCAAACTAAGCATTCATTAGGGTCTTCTGAACAATCACTGCAGTGAGGGTCTTTGCATTCGTTGCCTCCCCCTGGAGTGGATGATTGTTTGCAAGTATTTGTTGATATGTCGACTGTATAACCTGAGTAGCACTCTGTACATACTTTATTATCATTGTCGCATTTTTTGCAATTTTTATCACTGCAAGGAATGCATTCTGCCACCATGTTTGCTAATGAAAACATATATCCATCAATACATTCTTCACAGAAAAAGGCATCTGTTGAACAATCTGCACATTTCTTAACATAACATTGAATACATCTTCCTGTTGGAACATCATCATCATCAGAATCAACACCATATCCTAATTCACAAGCTTCGCACATTGAAGGATCTGTGCATTTTACACAATGAGAATCTTTGCAGTTGGTTTCCGAAGTTTTTTTCAATTTTTCATGTAATTTTGTAGCGTTTAATTTGAAAATAAAGAGAAGAATCAGGAGCATTTGCGAAAAAAAAAATTAAAATAAAATTGAATGTATTCAAAAATTGTTATGTTTTTTTTTGAGATGGATAATTTATATTTTTTTGGGATAAATGGTTTCATTTAAGTTTATATAATGCTTTAATATTGAAAAGTTGTTGAAGATAAAAATTCATTCAAAATATTTTTTGAAAAGACTATTGAAATTATGAAGAAATAGAGAAATATTTTAATTTTCTCTTTATTTTAAAATATTTTCATTTTTTAATAATTGGAAACTCAAACAATGATTTAAATAAATCCAGAAAAATTTAAGAACTCTTTTTATTTAAAATTCAATACCATCACATCACTTGAATTTCATCTTACTTAAACGGTCGTCATTTCTATGAAAAGCTTCTTTAGGGTTCATGAAAAATATTATGAACCCCTAATATTTTTAATAACATTTTAAATCATATAAATTTTTTTAAAAAAAAACTTTTTTTCTCTATTTTATGAAAAAAAAGATTTTTTACCAAAATCATTTTAAACAAGCCTATAATGCTTTAATATTGTTATTATAGCGACCTAAATTATTTTCAGGCAAAATTCGGAACACATTGATACAAATCTTCCTATTATCATTTTCTTTTCTTTTTTTTTCAGAAAACTCATTGTATTATAATTTTAAACGAATGCAGAGTACAGCATATCAAATTTCCTCTGACCACTCACAATAATCTCATACCAATATTGAATACAATTTTGAAGTTTATATACTTCAACTTCTGCATATTCAATGACATTGAAAATACTCTAAACAAAATATTCTATAGATTAAATGAAGGGTAAAATCAAAGGTAAAAAATTATTCTATACCAAAAAAAAAAAAAAAATTTCAGAGATTTTCAATAAAATTATTCAAAAAAGTGGTTTTGGTATGAGATTATTTTCAATACAGTATGTGCAACTCTCTTAAAAAAAATTGCATAAACCTCAGAAAAACAAACCTTTTGAGAATAAAATCTCTTTGAGTTGCAACTACGCGTAAAACAAATTAAGGCTTTAAATGGTCATTGATCACTTTTTGGCATCTGATCTTTTTGAAAGAAAATATGATGTTGATTGAAACAGGTCATTTGCTGTTCTACAATCCTTTTCCAACCTAAAAAGACCACCAATTTAAAGCATAGAAATTAATAATAAAAGATTTTATGTTTTGGGTTATTCAAATAGTCTTAGACTGCCTGAAAATATTGAAAAATTCATTAAAAACAAAGTAAAAAAAATTTAAAAATTTTTGACCTCAAACAAATTTTACAGTATTGCAATACTCAAGGTTATTTTATTCTCAAAAAGTTTGTTTTTCTGAGGTTTATATATATATATATATACAATATTTAAATATTGAATTTTATTTATTGTTTTTTTATCCAATTTTTTGGTAGAATTCATTGTTGTTTGACATCAATATAATTTTCAGTAATTTGTAGCTTGACCAGGCTTATTTGTTGATCATGAAAAAATGTTTGATTGGATTGAAAAAATATGCGTTCAAGTAAGGATAGCTCGGTTGTATGATGACGTACATTTTGTTTAAAAATTCAATTTTTGTTAGGATTTGTTTTTTGAGGTCTCTTTCTCTTTCTAAACATAATCCTTGCGACTAAAAAGCACTTTTTCTCAATTTCAAAGCAATTAGATTTAAATTTGAATACTTTATTAACTATAAGTACTAATTGTAATTATTAAAATATTTAGTTTTTATTTTCTTTTTTGTGAAATATTTTCGATGAAAGAATTTGTCAATTTATAAATATAAACTATTGAAATTATTTCAATTCAATTTGGGAAGAAATGTCTTCAAGAAAGATCCTAATTGTTGGCAACAGCGGTGTTGGAAAAACATGCATCTTATGCAGATATAAAAATAAATGTTTTATTGAAGACGGTCACTCGCCAACAATCAATGTTGTTTTTACACAATGTAAGGTAGATGATTCAAATGGCAATACAATAGAATTACAAGTGTGGGATACTGCTGGTCAGGAAGTATATAGATCGATAACCTCAACATATTATAGAGAAGCGCAAATTGCATTAGTTTGTTTCGATTTTTTAGATGAAAAAAGTAAAGAAGATATTGATTTTTGGGAATCAGCTATAAAGGAACAAGAAAAAGAATGCATTTTATATCTTGTTGCAACAAAATGCGATACATATGGAGATATATCTCAAAAAGTTAAAGAATTTGTAGAATCGAAAATAGGCGACAAATTTACAGAGGGTTTTGTGACCTCAGCAAAAGATAATATTCAGATTGATGAGCTTTTTCAGGCAATGGCAAATCAAAAAATCAAAAGTGAAATCGAACAAAAAAAATTACAAGAAAGTGAAAAAAAAGATGGCTGCTGTCATTAAATGCCCATATGAAATCTAAATAAATCAGATTTAGCTTATTAAATTTTTTTTTTAATTTCAATTCAATTTAAGGAGGTTTTAAACAATATTGAAGACTTGTTTTAAGTACATTAACATTGTTTACAAAAATATATATAATAAATACTTATTTTATTTTATTGAAAGATTCCAAAAACATTTATTAAAGTTAATAAAATCTATTTTCACCTCATGGTCTCAATTTTTCACCTACATCTCAAAAATTGAGAGATTTTCTGAGTTCTCACAAAAAAATACAGAGCATATCTAAACTCTGACCAAAAATGTTCGACTTAACGTACATAAAAACCGCATTTTCCACTTGAAATTGACTAAAAAAACGATAAAGTGTCGAAAATTTCTTTTTTCTCTCAAAGTAATGTATTCAATTTTTCAGAAGTTTATTTTTATAATTATCCTTTCAGCAAGCTATTTTTATACAAGGAGCCCTGGTTTTTGAAAGAAATAGCCACGCCCTTAAGAGGAATTACAACTTTCTTTGGGACATGCGCTACTCTCAGAAAAAAGAGCTTTGGAAAAAACCTTCGAATCACCATAAAGGTGCATGAGAAAAAAAAATGATAATTTGAATACTCTCTCAAAATTCAATTGTCGAACATTTTTGGACAGAGTTTAATATAGTAAAAAATATTGTTTTTGATTTTTCTACATGAATTTTTTGCAATAAATCCAAGCGAAAATCTTTTTTTTTTTTTTTCTAATTCACAAATAATTTTGATAATTAATTCATTTGATTTTGAAACTCTCAAATGAATCATCTTGATGGACTTAAAATATTTAATATATTAGAAACACAGTTACATTTTATTATGTTTTCTTAACACTTTGAAAAACTTCAGAATACACAATTGTTATCTACAAATGCATGGTTAAAATTGGCAAAACAATCATTTATAAATTGAATGAACTCCTTCAACATGAAAAAACGTCCTATTTTTACGTTTCAATCATTGAATTCTTCAACTATGTAGATATCTAATATCTTCATTGAACAGTAACAAAAAAGTTAACTTGATGCACTAGAAAAAGTTGCACTCTTTGTTCCTTGAAAATTATGAACAAAAAAAAAAAAAAAAAAAAAAAAAAGGAAAGATTCGAATTTGGTGTCCTTTTGTATAGCTTCAAAATTTCTTTCTTAAATCAACTGAAGACAGAGTTAAGTATGGCCAAAACTTTTTCTTTCACCACATTATAAATAAGATCAAGTTCACAATTTCTTTCATTGGTTAAATTATCTACATAATAAGCTTCATTGAATGAGTCCAATCCAATTCCATGAACTGTTATATTATTTCATAAAAAAGCTTGATATAGATATAAGCTTAAAAATTCAATTTCACCCATCTATAATCAGCTCCCCAGATGAAGCTTATTATATATTGATTTTAACAATATTGTATCATATAAATTTTATAACTTATGTTTCTTTTATATGAAATGAACTTTTAAAATAGTAAATTTTAATCATGTTATACTTTTTTATTTATTTAACTAGAAGTTAATATTCAAATTAAATGGCTGTGCATTTTCAGATGCAATGAGTAAAGTTTTTACATTCTCATCGTTTGTCATTTCTAGAGGTTCCATACAAAAAACATCTTCAAAATGAATATCAATTTCTTCATGATTTAGTAATTCTTTAATGATATTAATATTCTCTTATTGAGCGGCTAAATGCAAAGTTAATCAATATTTATTTTTGATATCAAAAATTAAATAAAAATCATCAATAGTATTTGGAGTGATGCCTGTCTGGCCATCAACCAGACACACAATCACTGAGACACATTCAAATTTTAAAATATAAAAAGATGCTAAAAATTAGCATAATCTAAACTATTGAAAAAGTTTTACTTCATTTTTTATGTCAAAAATTTTGGAAATTTCACGTAGCACTTTTTGAGAGCGAAGCTCTCAAAAAGTGCGGAGTGAAATGTCCAAATCTCTCAAATGTGGACACTTTTTGAACCTTCCTCTCAAATATTCCAAAAAAATTTCTTTTGGTCAGATGCCCTCAAAAAGTGAAAAAATTGAATAAAAAATAATCAGAAAAATAACTTTTTAAGATAATATCTTGAACTATCTATTGTTCTTCACAAAAAAAAAAATCTATGTTTGGCCGAAATCCTAATGCTTACCCGAATTCAAATGGACAACCTCAAAATTATGGAGCAATTTTCTCACCAAATGCTTATCAACAAGCCAATATGTTTAATTTTCAATTCCAAAATCAAACCATTGTTAATAATTATCAGCAAAATGTACCTCAAATTCCAAATCAAATGCCATTAAATACTCAACAACCACTACATAACGAAAATCAAAAAGAAAATACATCTAATTATGAACAATATTTACAAGAATCAGAACAATTTAGTGCACAATCAATAGCCGAAACATCAAGAAGCACATACAACTATAACATCCAAGCCTATGAAAGAATAATGAACTTTTTCAATAAAGATCCATACTCTAAATTTAATAAAAATTTAACTTTTATTTCTCATTTTTTTATTTAATTCAATTTTTTCACTTTTTGAGGGCATCTGACCAAAAGAATTTTTTTTGGAATATTGAGAGGAAGAAAGTTCAAAAAGTGGACCATTTGAGAGATTTTTAGATTTAATTTTGGGAAAAATTTTGATCGTAATTCTCTCAAATAATAATAAATAAGACATTGTTTTTTGTTTGAGAAAATTTCCAAAAGTGATGAGATAAAATATTTTAAAAACTTTCGTTGTTTCATTAAAAAAAGAAAAATCAATGATTTTCTCTCATTTTTTTGACATCAAAATTCAAATTTTTTAAGATATACATCAAAATTTTTTCATGTTGTACTAGATATTCCAACATTTTGTTCTCAAAAAGTTATATTTTGTTCTCAAAAAGTTAGAATTTTTAATAAAAGACATAGAAAATATTGAATAAATCATAATTTTTTTTATTCAAAATTATTTGGGTTACATATTTTTACCGAGTCTTACCCCAAATCGCGGGGTCTCGACTCCTCCTAACGACTCCTCCCTCTTGTCGTCGTCGTTAGTCGTCGCTCGACGCCCGCTAGGGGTATGTAGACTGCGGAAAAAATATGTAAAAATAAAATAATTTGAATAAAAAAAGAGTGATTTATTCAATATTTTCTATGACCTTTAATAAAATTCACTTTTTGAGAACAAAATGTTGGAATATCTAGTATAACACATCAAAATTTTTTCTAAGTTTTCAAAAAGTTCATTTTCCAATTTTTTTGTCTAGATTGTGTATCATCATGAAAAAATAATAATAAAAAATTTATAATACAAAATTGATATCACTTTAATATAATGCAAAAAGATATATTATGTCTCTTGGGAGAAGTTTTAAAAGAATTCGATTTTATGGAATATTTGGGGAAATACAATAAACTTGCAGATAGATATGAACATGGTTACGAGTTATGGGAAGAAGAAGGGCAAAGATTTCTTAAAGAAGACTTTATACAATCCTATGCAGACACAAAAACACCTCCAACACTCAATGATGGAATGACAGAAATCATTGAATGGTTGAGAATTGGATTGTGTACTTCTTTATTCTTTCCTCAATGGGTTGATTACGAAAGATCTGTCCTTGGTAGAAACTTCTTGAGAAAGATGCTTAATGCGTACGAGCCATATGAAGAAGATCTGAAATTCGTTGTCAAAAGCATTAGGTATCTCATAGAAGTAGCTGAACCATTGACTCAATAAAAAGTCAGTGCGAATTTTTCTATTTATTTTTTTTATTTTATTTTATTAATTTATGAAAACTACTTTATATGTTTTCAAAACGAATAATTCAAATACATATTGAATTTATATAATTTATACTTTTTGATGATCTTTTTTTCAATCAAAAAATGTTTAATTAATATGAATTATTTCAAATAATAAATAATTAAAAACTTCTTTATATTGTTCTGTTCTTTTTAATAATATTTATGCTTGTTAAATATTGTTTATTATTAAGTTTTTATTAAATATATAAAGCAAATATTGATCACACTTGAAATGAGCTTTTCTGTGTTTGAAAATGGTTGATCAATTGCTTAAAAAATATTTTTTATTCAATTTACTCAAAATAATCTTTAAGAAATGCAGATGCACAATCAATTCCTGAATCAGAAAGTTTCTTGATAATATGATATGCTTTATGCTGATTCTTTTCGCATCCTTTGCCTTGATATTGCATTACTCCTAAAAAAAATAATGCTATTGGATTATTAGTTTCAGAAATAAGTGTAAAATAATTAAATGCTTGTTTATAATGTTTTAAATCATAAAGTTGTATTGCATATTCTAAAGGAATACGGCAATACCCTGATTTAATAAGCATATTGAAATACTTGTATATATTTTCTGTATCATTTTATATTGTATATTTTTTCGCTAAGAATTCTTGGCACTTGATATCTCCTTTGTCTGCTTTTTGTTGGATAAAATGAAGTAATAAATCGTTTTGATCTACTTTTTTAAAATCATTAAATTCTTTATTTATATATTGCTGAAAATCTTCTTCATTATTTAAATCATTTTTGATGGTGTTCTTAGATATCACTTCTATTTTAGATTCACCAACTTTTGCAGTATCTGTAGGATGAGTGCTAATTGATTCTTTTTCTTTCCTTTCTATTCCTTTATCGGAATTTTTCTCTTTAATCAAATCATCAAATTTTACAACAAGATTATTTGAATAAAATTCAATGTTAGATTTTTCTATTAAATGAATATAATTGAAAAACACTTCTTTATTTATACTTTCCGTGATAAAGCCAGAATCATTCTTCAAAAGAGATACAATATTACTAAATGACGGTCTTTCATTAATATTTTGAGACCAACAAAGTTCAATAAGTATACGATAATGCTCATTAATATCAACATCAAATTTTGGGCGATTAGATTTTGTTACAACTTCATTAAATAATGTATTGAAATTATGAATGTTTTTAAAAGGTTTTTCATGTGTCATTATCTCATATACAATCAAAGAATATGCATAAACATCACTACTTTTTGAGTATTCATTAAATTCTAATAATTCTGGTGATGAATAAAAAATATTCCCTTTAATTCCCACTGAGGTTTGAAATGTCATTGTTTCAGTAGAATGGATTTTTGATAATAAACCAAAGTTACCTTTTTTTGGAAATAAGAACTCATCAAGAAAAATACTTTCTGGTGACAAATTTCTATGTATAACGTTATGCGAATGTAAATAAGCCATTCCTGATGCAATTCCATAGATATTGATCAGCTTTTTGGTGTCATCCCATTCTTCGGTATGTTCATCATCTCTCTTCATTTCAAGAAGTTTTTTTAATGATTTATTGGGTGGTATTTCGGTAATTATAGTAGGCATTGGTTGATTATTAAAATCAATTGGACTATAGCCGATAAATTTCAGAAATGATGGATGATTAAACTTTGAAAGAATGTTTATTTCTCTGGAAAGATGAATTAGATCTTTTGACGTTAACTCAACAATGCTTGTTGTTGATATTTTCGCTTCATAGGTAACATTTGTTTCTTTATTTTTTATTTCATATACTTTAAAATTATCTATCCTTTCAATTAATTTCTGCTTTATAAATTTTTTCAAATCCAAATAAGATACATTTAAAGATGGATCGTTTTCTTGAATTTTTTTTAATTCATCGAAATCAATAAGTATTTGATTGAAACTTTGATTATTTTTGTTATTATTAATATAATTTATAAAATTGAAATATTCATTGGCATCGATTTCATCTCTAATAA
>JAPFFF010000339.1:0-25551 GCA_039105265.1 Tritrichomonas musculus | reverse complement strand
CTAAAACTGCAATTGAACCATTAGATTAAACTACAACTGCAATTGAATCATCAGATTAAACTACAACTGCAATTTGAACCATCAGATTCAGCTACAACTGCAATTGAACCATTAGATTCAGCTGCAACTGCAATTGAACCATCAGATTCAGCTACAACTGCAATTTGAACCATCAGATTCAGCTACAACTGCAATTGAACCATTAGATTCAGCTGCAACTGCAATTTGAACCATCAGATTAAACTACAACTGCAATTGAATCATCAGATTAAACTACAACTGCAATTTGAACCATCAGATTAAACTACAACTGCAATTGAACCATCAGATTCAGCTACAACTGCAATTGAACCATCAGATTAAACTACAACTGCAATTGAACCATCAGATTCAGCTACAACTGCAATTTGAACCATCAGATTCAGCTACAACTGCAGTTGAACCATTAGATTCAGCTGCAACTGCAATTGAACCATCAGATTCAGCTACAACTGCAATTTGAACCATCAGATTCAGCTACAACTGCAATTGAACCATTAGATTCAGCTGCAACTGCAATTTGAACCATCAGATTAAACTACAACTGCAATTGAATCATCAGATTAAACTACAACTGCAATTTGAACCATCAGATTAAACTACAACTGCAATTGAACCATCAGATTCAGCTACAACTGCAATTTGAATCATCAGATTAAACTACAACTGCAATTTGAACCATCAGATTAAACTACAACTGCAGTTGAACCATTAGATTCAGCTACAACTGCAATTGAACCATTAGATTCAGCTGCAACTGCAATTTGAACCATCAGATTAAACTACAACTGCAATTGAATCATCAGATTAAACTACAACTGCAATTTGAACCATCAGATTAAACTACAACTGCAATTGAACCATCAGATTAAACTACAACTGCAATTTGAACCATCAGATTAAACTACAACTGCAATTTGAACCATCAGATTAAACTACAACTGCAGTTGAACCATTAGATTCAGCTACAACTGCAATTGAACCATTAGATTCAGCTGCAACTGCAATTTGAACCATCAGATTAAACTACAACTGCAATTGAATCATCAGATTAAACTACAACTGCAATTTGAACCATCAGATTAAACTACAACTGCAATTGAACCATCAGATTCAGCTACAACTGCAATTTGAACCATTAGATTAAACTACAACTGCAATTGAACCATCAGATTCAGCTACAACTGCAATTGAACCATTAGATTCAGCTACAACTACAATTTGAACCATCAGATTCAGCTACAACTGCAATTGAACCATCAGATTCAGCTACAACTGCAATTTGAACCATTAGATTAAACTACAACTGCAATTGAACCATCAGATTCAGCTACAACTGCAATTGAACCATCAGATTAAACTACAACTGCAATTGAACCATCAGATTCAGCTACAACTGCAATTGAACCATCAGATTAAACTACAACTGCAATTGAACCATCAGATTCAGCTACAACTGCAATTTGAACCATCAGATTCAGCTACAACTGCAATTGAACCATTAGATTCAGCTGCAACTGCAATTGAACCATCAGATTCAGCTACAACTGCAATTTGAACCATCAGATTCAGCTACAACTGCAATTGAACCATTAGATTCAGCTGCAACTGCAATTTGAACCATCAGATTAAACTACAACTGCAATTGAATCATCAGATTAAACTACAACTGCAATTTGAACCATCAGATTAAACTACAACTGCAATTGAACCATCAGATTCAGCTACAACTGCAATTTGAATCATCAGATTAAACTACAACTGCAATTTGAACCATCAGATTAAACTACAACTGCAGTTGAACCATTAGATTCAGCTACAACTGCAATTGAACCATTAGATTCAGCTGCAACTGCAATTTGAACCATCAGATTAAACTACAACTGCAATTGAATCATCAGATTAAACTACAACTGCAATTTGAACCATCAGATTAAACTACAACTGCAATTGAACCATCAGATTCAGCTACAACTGCAATTTGAACCATTAGATTAAACTACAACTGCAATTTGAACCATCAGATTAAACTACAACTGCAATTGAACCATCAGATTAAACTACAACTGCAATTGAACCATCAGATTCAGCTACAACTGCAATTTGAACCATTAGATTCAGCTGCAACTGCAATTTGAACCATTAGATTAAACTACAACTGCAATTTGAACCATCAGATTCAGCTACAACTGCAATTGAACCATCAGATTAAACTACAACTGCAATTGAACCATCAGATTAAACTACAACTGCAATTGAACCATTAGATTCAGCTGCAACTGCAATTGAACCATCAGATTAAACTACAACTGCAATTGAATCATCAGATTAAACTACAACTGCAATTTGAACCATCAGATTAAACTACAACTGCAATTGAACCATCAGATTCAGCTACAACTGCAATTTGAACCATTAGATTAAACTACAACTGCAATTGAACCATCAGATTAAACTACAACTGCAGTTGAACCATTAGATTCAGCTACAACTGCAATTTGAACCATCAGATTCAGCTACAACTGCAATTTGAACCATCAGATTAAACTACAACTGCAATTGAACCATCAGATTAAACTACAACTGCAATTGAACCATTAGATTAAACTACAACTGCAATTGAACCATCAGATTCAGCTACAACTGCAATTGAACCATCAGATTCAGCTACAACTGCAATTTGAATCATCAGATTAAACTACAACTGCAATTTGAACCATCAGATTAAACTACAACTGCAGTTGAACCATTAGATTCAGCTACAACTGCAATTGAACCATTAGATTCAGCTGCAACTGCAATTTGAACCATCAGATTAAACTACAACTGCAATTGAACCATCAGATTCAGCTACAACTGCAATTTGAACCATTAGATTAAACTACAACTGCAATTGAACCATCAGATTAAACTACAACTGCAGTTGAACCATTAGATTCAGCTACAACTGCAATTTGAACCATCAGATTCAGCTACAACTGCAATTTGAATCATCAGATTAAACTACAACTGCAATTTGAACCATCAGATTCAGCTACAACTGCAATTGAACCATTAGATTCAGCTGCAACTGCAATTTGAACCATCAGATTAAACTACAACTGCAATTGAACCATCAGATTCAGCTACAACTGCAATTTGAACCATTAGATTCAGCTGCAACTGCAATTTGAACCATTAGATTAAACTACAACTGCAATTTGAACCATCAGATTCAGCTACAACTGCAATTGAACCATCAGATTAAACTACAACTGCAATTGAACCATCAGATTAAACTACAACTGCAATTGAACCATTAGATTCAGCTGCAACTGCAATTGAACCATCAGATTAAACTACAACTGCAATTGAATCATCAGATTAAACTACAACTGCAATTTGAACCATCAGATTAAACTACAACTGCAATTGAACCATCAGATTCAGCTACAACTGCAATTTGAACCATTAGATTAAACTACAACTGCAATTGAACCATCAGATTAAACTACAACTGCAGTTGAACCATTAGATTCAGCTACAACTGCAATTTGAACCATCAGATTCAGCTACAACTGCAATTTGAACCATCAGATTAAACTACAACTGCAATTGAACCATCAGATTAAACTACAACTGCAATTGAACCATTAGATTAAACTACAACTGCAATTGAACCATCAGATTCAGCTACAACTGCAATTGAACCATCAGATTCAGCTACAACTGCAATTTGAATCATCAGATTAAACTACAACTGCAATTTGAACCATCAGATTAAACTACAACTGCAGTTGAACCATTAGATTCAGCTACAACTGCAATTGAACCATTAGATTCAGCTGCAACTGCAATTTGAACCATCAGATTAAACTACAACTGCAATTGAATCATCAGATTAAACTACAACTGCAATTTGAACCATCAGATTAAACTACAACTGCAATTGAATCATCAGATTAAACTACAACTGCAATTTGAACCATCAGATTAAACTACAACTGCAGTTGAACCATTAGATTCAGCTACAACTGCAATTGAACCATTAGATTCAGCTGCAACTGCAATTTGAACCATCAGATTAAACTACAACTGCAATTGAATCATCAGATTAAACTACAACTGCAATTTGAACCATCAGATTAAACTACAACTGCAATTGAACCATCAGATTCAGCTACAACTGCAATTGAACCATCAGATTCAGCTACAACTGCAATTGAACCATCAGATTAAACTACAACTGCAATTGAACCATCAGATTCAGCTACAACTGCAATTTGAACCATCAGATTCAGCTACAACTGCAATTGAACCATTAGATTCAGCTGCAACTGCAATTGAACCATCAGATTCAGCTACAACTGCAATTTGAACCATCAGATTCAGCTAAAACTGCAATTGAACCATTAGATTAAACTACAACTGCAATTGAATCATCAGATTAAACTACAACTGCAATTTGAACCATCAGATTCAGCTACAACTGCAATTGAACCATTAGATTCAGCTGCAACTGCAATTGAACCATCAGATTCAGCTACAACTGCAATTTGAACCATCAGATTCAGCTACAACTGCAATTGAACCATCAGATTAAACTACAACTGCAATTGAACCATTAGATTAAACTACAACTGCAATTGAACCATCAGATTCAGCTACAACTGCAATTGAACCATCAGATTCAGCTACAACTGCAATTTGAATCATCAGATTAAACTACAACTGCAATTTGAACCATCAGATTAAACTACAACTGCAGTTGAACCATTAGATTCAGCTACAACTGCAATTGAATCATCAGATTAAACTACAACTGCAATTTGAACCATCAGATTAAACTACAACTGCAATTGAACCATCAGATTCAGCTACAACTGCAATTTGAACCATTAGATTAAACTACAACTGCAATTGAACCATCAGATTAAACTACAACTGCAGTTGAACCATTAGATTCAGCTACAACTGCAATTTGAACCATCAGATTCAGCTACAACTGCAATTTGAATCATCAGATTAAACTACAACTGCAATTTGAACCATCAGATTCAGCTACAACTGCAATTGAACCATTAGATTCAGCTGCAACTGCAATTGAACCATCAGATTCAGCTACAACTGCAATTTGAACCATCAGATTCAGCTACAACTGCAATTGAACCATTAGATTCAGCTGCAACTGCAATTTGAACCATCAGATTAAACTACAACTGCAATTGAATCATCAGATTAAACTACAACTGCAATTTGAACCATCAGATTAAACTACAACTGCAATTGAACCATCAGATTCAGCTACAACTGCAATTTGAATCATCAGATTAAACTACAACTGCAATTTGAACCATCAGATTAAACTACAACTGCAGTTGAACCATTAGATTCAGCTACAACTGCAATTGAACCATCAGATTCAGCTACAACTGCAGTTGAACCATTAGATTCAGCTACAACTGCAATTTGAACCATCAGATTCAGCTACAACTGCAATTTGAACCATTAGATTAAACTACAACTGCAATTGAACCATCAGATTCAGCTACAACTGCAATTGAACCATCAGATTCATCTACAACTGCAATTTGAACCATCAGATTCAGCTACAACTGCAATTGAACCATTAGATTCAGCTGCAACTGCAATTGAACCATCAGATTCAGCTACAACTGCAATTTGAACCATCAGATTCAGCTAAAACTGCAATTGAACCATTAGATTAAACTACAACTGCAATTGAATCATCAGATTAAACTACAACTGCAATTTGAACCATCAGATTCAGCTACAACTGCAATTGAACCATTAGATTCAGCTGCAACTGCAATTGAACCATCAGATTCAGCTACAACTGCAATTTGAACCATCAGATTCAGCTACAACTGCAATTGAACCATTAGATTCAGCTGCAACTGCAATTTGAACCATCAGATTAAACTACAACTGCAATTGAATCATCAGATTAAACTACAACTGCAATTTGAACCATCAGATTAAACTACAACTGCAATTGAACCATCAGATTCAGCTACAACTGCAATTTGAATCATCAGATTAAACTACAACTGCAATTTGAACCATCAGATTAAACTACAACTGCAATTGAACCATCAGATTAAACTACAACTGCAATTGAACCATCAGATTCAGCTACAACTGCAATTTGAACCATCAGATTAAACTACAACTGCAATTGAACCATCAGATTCAGCTACAACTGCAATTTGAACCATTAGATTAAACTACAACTGCAATTGAACCATCAGATTCAGCTACAACTGCAATTTGAATCATCAGATTAAACTACAACTGCAATTTGAACCATCAGATTAAACTACAACTGCAGTTGAACCATTAGATTCAGCTACAACTGCAATTGAACCATTAGATTCAGCTGCAACTGCAATTTGAACCATCAGATTAAACTACAACTGCAATTGAATCATCAGATTAAACTACAACTGCAATTTGAACCATCAGATTAAACTACAACTGCAATTGAACCATCAGATTCAGCTACAACTGCAATTTGAACCATTAGATTAAACTACAACTGCAATTGAACCATCAGATTCAGCTACAACTGCAATTGAACCATTAGATTCAGCTACAACTACAATTTGAACCATCAGATTCAGCTACAACTGCAATTGAACCATCAGATTCAGCTACAACTGCAATTTGAACCATTAGATTAAACTACAACTGCAATTGAACCATCAGATTCAGCTACAACTGCAATTGAACCATCAGATTAAACTACAACTGCAATTGAACCATCAGATTCAGCTACAACTGCAATTGAACCATCAGATTAAACTACAACTGCAATTTGAACCATCAGATTCAGCTACAACTGCAATTTGAACCATCAGATTCAGCTACAACTGCAATTGAACCATTAGATTCAGCTGCAACTGCAATTGAACCATCAGATTCAGCTACAACTGCAATTTGAACCATTAGATTCAGCTACAACTGCAATTGAACCATTAGATTCAGCTGCAACTGCAATTTGAACCATCAGATTAAACTACAACTGCAATTGAATCATCAGATTAAACTACAACTGCAATTTGAACCATCAGATTAAACTACAACTGCAGTTGAACCATTAGATTCAGCTACAACTGCAATTGAACCATTAGATTCAGCTGCAACTGCAATTTGAACCATCAGATTAAACTACAACTGCAATTGAATCATCAGATTAAACTACAACTGCAATTTGAACCATCAGATTAAACTACAACTGCAATTGAACCATCAGATTAAACTACAACTGCAATTTGAATCATCAGATTAAACTACAACTGCAATTTGAACCATCAGATTAAACTACAACTGCAGTTGAACCATTAGATTCAGCTACAACTGCAATTGAACCATTAGATTCAGCTGCAACTGCAATTTGAACCATCAGATTAAACTACAACTGCAATTGAATCATCAGATTAAACTACAACTGCAATTTGAACCATCAGATTAAACTACAACTGCAATTGAACCATCAGATTCAGCTACAACTGCAATTTGAACCATTAGATTAAACTACAACTGCAATTGAACCATCAGATTCAGCTACAACTGCAATTGAACCATTAGATTCAGCTACAACTACAATTTGAACCATCAGATTCAGCTACAACTGCAATTGAACCATCAGATTCAGCTACAACTGCAATTTGAACCATTAGATTAAACTACAACTGCAATTGAACCATCAGATTCAGCTACAACTGCAATTGAACCATCAGATTAAACTACAACTGCAATTGAACCATCAGATTCAGCTACAACTGCAATTGAACCATCAGATTAAACTACAACTGCAATTGAACCATCAGATTCAGCTACAACTGCAATTTGAACCATCAGATTCAGCTACAACTGCAATTGAACCATTAGATTCAGCTGCAACTGCAATTGAACCATCAGATTCAGCTACAACTGCAATTTGAACCATCAGATTCAGCTACAACTGCAATTGAACCATTAGATTCAGCTGCAACTGCAATTTGAACCATCAGATTAAACTACAACTGCAATTGAATCATCAGATTAAACTACAACTGCAATTTGAACCATCAGATTAAACTACAACTGCAATTGAACCATCAGATTCAGCTACAACTGCAATTTGAATCATCAGATTAAACTACAACTGCAATTTGAACCATCAGATTAAACTACAACTGCAGTTGAACCATTAGATTCAGCTACAACTGCAATTGAACCATTAGATTCAGCTGCAACTGCAATTTGAACCATCAGATTAAACTACAACTGCAATTGAATCATCAGATTAAACTACAACTGCAATTTGAACCATCAGATTAAACTACAACTGCAATTGAACCATCAGATTCAGCTACAACTGCAATTTGAACCATTAGATTAAACTACAACTGCAATTTGAACCATCAGATTAAACTACAACTGCAATTGAACCATCAGATTAAACTACAACTGCAATTGAACCATCAGATTCAGCTACAACTGCAATTTGAACCATTAGATTCAGCTGCAACTGCAATTTGAACCATCAGATTAAACTACAACTGCAATTGAATCATCAGATTAAACTACAACTGCAATTTGAACCATCAGATTAAACTACAACTGCAATTGAACCATCAGATTCAGCTACAACTGAAATTGAACCATTAGATTAAACTACAACTGCAATTGAATCATCAGATTAAACTACAACTGCAATTTGAACCATCAGATTAAACTACAACTGCAATTTGAACCATCAGATTAAACTACAACTGCAATTGAACCATCAGATTCAGCTACAACTGCAATTGAACCATCAGATTAAACTACAACTGCAATTGAACCATCAGATTCAGCTACAACTGCAATTGAACCATCAGATTAAACTACAACTGCAATTGAACCATCAGATTCAGCTACAACTGCAATTGAACCATCAGATTAAACTACAACTGCAATTGAACCATCAGATTCAGCTACAACTGCAATTTGAACCATCAGATTCAGCTACAACTGCAATTGAACCATTAGATTCAGCTGCAACTGCAATTGAACCATCAGATTCAGCTACAACTGCAATTTGAACCATCAGATTCAGCTACAACTGCAATTGAACCATTAGATTCAGCTGCAACTGCAATTTGAACCATCAGATTAAACTACAACTGCAATTGAATCATCAGATTAAACTACAACTGCAATTTGAACCATCAGATTAAACTACAACTGCAATTGAACCATCAGATTAAACTACAACTGCAATTTGAATCATCAGATTAAACTACAACTGCAATTTGAACCATCAGATTAAACTACAACTGCAGTTGAACCATTAGATTCAGCTACAACTGCAATTGAACCATTAGATTCAGCTGCAACTGCAATTTGAACCATCAGATTAAACTACAACTGCAATTGAATCATCAGATTAAACTACAACTGCAATTTGAACCATCAGATTAAACTACAACTGCAATTGAACCATCAGATTCAGCTACAACTGCAATTTGAACCATTAGATTAAACTACAACTGCAATTTGAACCATCAGATTAAACTACAACTGCAATTGAACCATCAGATTAAACTACAACTGCAATTGAACCATTAGATTCAGCTGCAACTGCAATTTGAACCATCAGATTAAACTACAACTGCAGTTGAACCATTAGATTAAACTACAACTGCAATTGAACCATTAGATTCAGCTGCAACTGCAATTGAACCATCAGATTAAACTACAACTGCAATTGAATCATCAGATTAAACTACAACTGCAATTTGAACCATCAGATTAAACTACAACTGCAGTTGAACCATTAGATTCAGCTACAACTGCAATTGAACCATTAGATTCAGCTGCAACTGCAATTTGAACCATCAGATTAAACTACAACTGCAATTGAATCATCAGATTAAACTACAACTGCAATTTGAACCATCAGATTAAACTACAACTGCAATTGAACCATCAGATTCAGCTACAACTGCAATTTGAACCATTAGATTAAACTACAACTGCAATTTGAACCATCAGATTAAACTACAACTGCAATTGAACCATCAGATTAAACTACAACTGCAATTGAACCATCAGATTCAGCTACAACTGCAATTTGAACCATTAGATTCAGCTGCAACTGCAATTTGAACCATCAGATTAAACTACAACTGCAATTGAATCATCAGATTAAACTACAACTGCAATTTGAACAATCAGATTAAACTACAACTGCAATTGAACCATCAGATTCAGCTACAACTGAAATTGAACCATTAGATTAAACTACAACTGCAATTGAACCATCAGATTAAACTACAACTGCAATTGAACCATCAGATTAAACTACAACTGCAATTGAACCATCAGATTAAACTACAACTGCAATTGAACCATCAGATTCAGCTGCAACTGCAATTGAACCATCAGATTCAGCTACAACTGCAATTTGAACCATCAGATTAAACTACAACTGCAATTGAACCATTAGATTCAGCTGCAACTGCAATTTGAACCATCAGATTAAACTACAACTGCAATTGAATCATCAGATTAAACTACAACTGCAATTTGAACCATCAGATTAAACTACAACTGCAATTGAACCATCAGATTCAGCTACAACTGCAATTTGAATCATCAGATTAAACTACAACTGCAATTTGAACCATCAGATTAAACTACAACTGCAGTTGAACCATTAGATTCAGCTACAACTGCAATTGAACCATTAGATTCAGCTGCAACTGCAATTTGAACCATCAGATTAAACTACAACTGCAATTGAATCATCAGATTAAACTACAACTGCAATTTGAACCATTAGATTAAACTACAACTGCAATTGAACCATCAGATTCAGCTACAACTGCAATTGAACCATCAGATTCAGCTACAACTGCAATTTGAACCATCAGATTCAGCTACAACTGCAATTGAACCATTAGATTCAGCTGCAACTGCAATTGAACCATCAGATTCAGCTACAACTGCAATTTGAACCATCAGATTCAGCTAAAACTGCAATTGAACCATTAGATTAAACTACAACTGCAATTGAATCATCAGATTAAACTACAACTGCAATTTGAACCATCAGATTCAGCTACAACTGCAATTGAACCATTAGATTCAGCTGCAACTGCAATTGAACCATCAGATTCAGCTACAACTGCAATTTGAACCATCAGATTCAGCTACAACTGCAATTGAACCATTAGATTCAGCTGCAACTGCAATTTGAACCATCAGATTAAACTACAACTGCAATTGAATCATCAGATTAAACTACAACTGCAATTTGAACCATCAGATTAAACTACAACTGCAATTGAACCATCAGATTCAGCTACAACTGCAATTTGAATCATCAGATTAAACTACAACTGCAATTTGAACCATCAGATTAAACTACAACTGCAGTTGAACCATTAGATTCAGCTACAACTGCAATTGAACCATTAGATTCAGCTGCAACTGCAATTTGAACCATCAGATTAAACTACAACTGCAATTGAATCATCAGATTAAACTACAACTGCAATTTGAACCATCAGATTAAACTACAACTGCAATTGAACCATCAGATTCAGCTACAACTGCAATTTGAACCATTAGATTAAACTACAACTGCAATTGAACCATCAGATTCAGCTACAACTGCAATTGAACCATTAGATTCAGCTACAACTACAATTTGAACCATCAGATTCAGCTACAACTGCAATTGAACCATCAGATTCAGCTACAACTGCAATTTGAACCATTAGATTAAACTACAACTGCAATTGAACCATCAGATTCAGCTACAACTGCAATTGAACCATCAGATTAAACTACAACTGCAATTGAACCATCAGATTCAGCTACAACTGCAATTGAACCATCAGATTAAACTACAACTGCAATTTGAACCATCAGATTCAGCTACAACTGCAATTTGAACCATCAGATTCAGCTACAACTGCAATTGAACCATTAGATTCAGCTGCAACTGCAATTGAACCATCAGATTCAGCTACAACTGCAATTTGAACCATTAGATTCAGCTACAACTGCAATTGAACCATTAGATTCAGCTGCAACTGCAATTTGAACCATCAGATTAAACTACAACTGCAATTGAATCATCAGATTAAACTACAACTGCAATTTGAACCATCAGATTAAACTACAACTGCAGTTGAACCATTAGATTCAGCTACAACTGCAATTGAACCATTAGATTCAGCTGCAACTGCAATTTGAACCATCAGATTAAACTACAACTGCAATTGAATCATCAGATTAAACTACAACTGCAATTTGAACCATCAGATTAAACTACAACTGCAATTGAACCATCAGATTAAACTACAACTGCAATTTGAATCATCAGATTAAACTACAACTGCAATTTGAACCATCAGATTAAACTACAACTGCAGTTGAACCATTAGATTCAGCTACAACTGCAATTGAACCATTAGATTCAGCTGCAACTGCAATTTGAACCATCAGATTAAACTACAACTGCAATTGAATCATCAGATTAAACTACAACTGCAATTTGAACCATCAGATTAAACTACAACTGCAATTGAACCATCAGATTCAGCTACAACTGCAATTTGAACCATTAGATTAAACTACAACTGCAATTGAACCATCAGATTAAACTACAACTGCAATTGAACCATCAGATTAAACTACAACTGCAATTTGAACCATCAGATTAAACTACAACTGCGATTGAACCATTAGATTCAGCTGCAACTTCAATTGAACCATCAGATTAAACTACAACTGCAATTTGAACCATCAGATTAAACTACAACTGCAATTTGAACCATCAGATTAAACTACAACTGCAATTGAACCATCAGATTCAGCTACAACTGCAATTTGAACCATTAGATTCAGCTACAACTGCAATTTGAACCATCAGATTAAACTACAACTGCAATTGAACCATCAGATTAAACTACAACTGCAATTGAACCATCAGATTAAACTACAACTGCAATTTGAACCATCAGATTAAACTACAACTGCGATTGAACCATTAGATTCAGCTGCAACTTCAATTGAACCATCAGATTCAGCTACAACTGCAATTTGAACCATCAGATTAAACTACAACTACAATTGAACCATCAGATTAAACTACAACTGCAATTGAACCATCAGATTAAACTACAACTGCAATTGAACCATCAGATTAAACTACAACTGCAATTGAACCATCAGATTAAACTACAACTGCAATTGAACCATCAGATTAAACTACAACTGCAATTTGAACCATCAGATTAAACTACAACTGCGATTGAACCATTAGATTAAACTACAACTGCAATTTAATCAATAGATTAAACTACAACTGCGATTGAACCATCAGATTAAACTACAACTGCAATTTAATCAATAGATTAAACTACAACTGCAATTTGAACCATCAGATTAAACTACAACTGCGATTGAACCATTAGATTCAGCTGCAACTTCAATTGAACCATCAGATTCAGCTACAACTGCAATTGAACCATCAGATTAAACTACAACTGCAATTGAACCATCAGATTAAACTACAACTGCAATTTGAACCATTAGATTAAACTACAACTGCAATTTAATCAATAGATTAAACTACAACTGCAATTGAACCATCAGATTAAACTACAACTGCAATCTAATCAATAGATTAAACTACAACTGCAATTGAACCATCAGATTAAACTACAACTGCAATTTGAACCATTAGATTAAACTACAACTGCAATTGAACCATCAGATTAAACTACAACTGCAATTTGAACCATCAGATTCAGCTACAACTGCAATTGAACCATCAGATTAAACTACAACTGCAGTTGAATCATCAGATTAAACTACAACTGTAATTTGAACCATTAGATTCAGCTGTAACTGCAATTTGAACCATCAGATTCAGCTGCAACTGCAATTTGAACCATCAGATTAAACTACAACTGCAATTGAACCATCAGATTAAACTACAACTGCAATTGAACCATCAGATTAAACTACAACTGCAATTGAACCATCAGATTAAACTACAACTGCAATTGAACCATCAGATTAATCTACAACTGCAATTGAACCATCAGATTCAGCTACAACTGCAATTTGAACAATCAGATTGAACTACAACTGCAATTTAACCATTAGATTCAGCTGCAACTTCAATTGAACCATCAGATTTAGCTGCAACTTCAATTGAACCATCAGATTCAGCTACAACTTCAATTGAACCATCAGATTAATCTACAACTGCAATTTGAACCATCAGATTAAACTACAACTGCAATTGAACCATCAGATTCAGCTACAACTGCAATTTGAACAATCAGATTGAACTACAACTGCAATTTGAACCATTAGATTCAGCTACAACTGCAATTTGAACCATCAGATTAAACTACAACTGCAATTGAACCATCAGATTAAACTACAACTGCAATTGAACCATCAGATTAAACTACAACTGCAATTTGAACCATCAGATTAAACTACAACTGCGATTGAACCATTAGATTCAGCTGCAACTTCAATTGAACCATCAGATTCAGCTACAACTGCAATTTGAACCATCAGATTAAACTACAACTACAATTGAACCATCAGATTAAACTACAACTGCAATTGAACCATCAGATTAAACTACAACTGCAATTGAACCATCAGATTAAACTACAACTGCAATTTGAACCATCAGATTAAACTACAACTGCGATTGAACCATTAGATTCAGCTGCAACTTCAATTGAACCATCAGATTCAGCTACAACTGCAATTTGAACCATCAGATTAAACTACAACTGCAATTGAACCATCAGATTAAACTACAACTGCAATTGAACCATCAGATTAAACTACAACTGCAATTGAACCATCAGATTAAACTACAACTGCAATTTGAACCATCAGATTAAACTACAACTGCAATTGAACCATCAGATTAAACTACAACTGCAATTTGAACCATCAGATTCAGCTACAACTGCAATTTGAACCATTAGATTAAACTACAACTGCAATTGAACCATCAGATTAAACTACAACTGCAGTTGAATCATCAGATTAAACTACAACTGCAGTTGAACCATTAGATTCAGCTACAACTGCAATTTGAACCATCAGATTCAGCTGCAACTGCAATTGAACCATCAGATTCAGCTACAACTGCAATTGAACCATTAGATTCAGCTACAACTGCAATTGAACCATTAGATTCAGCTGCAACTGCAATTTGAACCATCAGATTAAACTACAACTGCAATTGAACCATCAGATTCAGCTACAACTGCAGTTGAACCATTAGATTCAGCTACAACTGCAATTTGAACCATCAGATTCAGCTACAACTGCAATTGAACCATCAGATTCAGCTACAACTGCAGTTGTAGTTTAATCTGATGGTTCAAATTGCAGTTGTAGTTTAATCTGATGGTTCAAATTGCAGTTGTAGCTGAATCTGATGGTTCAAATTGCAGTTGCAGCTGAATCTGATGGTTCAAATTGCAGTTACAGCTGAATCTAATGGTTCAAATTACAGTTGTAGTTTAATCTGATGATTCAACTGCAGTTGTAGTTTAATCTGATGGTTCAATTGCAGTTGTAGCTGAATCTGATGGTTCAAATTGCAGTTGTAGTTTAATCTGATGGTTCAATTGCAGTTGTAGTTTAATCTGATGGTTCAATTGCAGTTGCAGCTGAATCTGATGGTTCAAATTGCAGTTTTAGCTGAATCTAATGGTTCAACTGCAGTTGTAGTTTAATCTGATGATTCAACTGCAGTTGTAGTTTAATCTGATGGTTCAAATTGCAGTTGTAGTTTAATCTGATGGTTCAATTGCAGTTGCAGCTGAATCTGATGGTTCAAATTGCAGTTGTAGTTTAATCTGATGGTTCAATTGCAGTTGTAGTTTAATCTGATGGTTCAATTGCAGTTGTAGTTTAATCTGATGGTTCAATTGCAGTTGTAGTTTAATCTGATGGTTCAAATTGCAGTTGTAGCTGAATCTGATGGTTCAATTGCAGTTGTAGTTTAATCTAATGGTTCAATTGCAGTTGTAGTTTAATCTGATGGTTCAAATTGCAGTTGTAGTTTAATCTGATGGTTCAAATTGCAGTTGTAGTTTAATTTGATGATTCAACTGCAGTTGTAGCTGAATCTGATGGTTCAAATTGCAGTTGTAGTTTAATCTGATGGTTCAATTGCAGTTGCAGCTGAATCTGATGGTTCAAATTGCAGTTGTAGTTTAATCTGATGGTTCAAATTGCAGTTGTAGTTTAATCTGATGGTTCAAATTGCAGTTGTAGCTGAATCTGATGGTTCAAATTGCAGTTGTAGTTTAATCTGATGGTTCAATTGCAGTTGCAGCTGAATCTGATGGTTCAAATTGCAGTTGTAGTTTAATCTGATGATTCAATTGCAGTTGTAGTTTAATCTGATGGTTCAAATTGCAGTTGTAGTTTAATCTGATGATTCAATTGCAGTTGTAGCTGAATCTGATGGTTCAAATTGTAGTTGTAGCTGAATCTGATGGTTCAAATTGCAGTTGTAGCTGAATCTGATGGTTCAAATTGCAGTTGTAGTTTAATCTGATGATTCAACTGCAGTTGTAGTTTAATCTGATGGTTCAAATTGCAGTTGTAGTTTAATCTGATGATTCAACTGCAGTTGTAGCTGAATCTGATGGTTCAAATTGCAGTTGTAGTTTAATCTGATGGTTCAATTGCAGTTGCAGCTGAATCTGATGGTTCAAATTGCAGTTGTAGCTGAATCTAATGGTTCAACTGCAGTTGTAGTTTAATCTGATGATTCAACTGCAGTTGTAGTTTAATCTGATGATTCAAATTGCAGTTGTAGTTTAATCTGATGATTCAAATTGCAGTTGCAGCTGAATCTGATGGTTCAAATTGCAGTTACAGCTGAATCTAATGGTTCAAATTGCAGTTGTAGCTGAATCTGATGGTTCAAATTGCAGTTGTAGTTTAATCTGATGGTTCAATTGCAGTTGTAGTTTAATCTGATGGTTCAAATTGAAGTTGTAGTTTAATCTGATGATTCAAATTGCAGTTGTAGTTTAATCTGATGGTTCAATTGCAGTTGTAGTTTAATCTGATGGTTCAAATTGCAGTTTTAGCTGAATCTAATGGTTCAACTGCAGTTGTAGTTTAATCTGATGATTCAACTGCAGTTGTAGTTTAATCTGATGGTTCAAATTGCAGTTGTAGTTTAATCTGATGGTTCAAATTGCAGTTGTAGCTGAATCTGATGGTTCAAATTGCAGTTGTAGCTGAATCTAATGGTTCAACTGCAGTTGTAGTTTAATCTGATGGTTCAATTGCAGTTGTAGATGAATCTGATGGTTCAAATTGCAGTTGTAGTTTAATCTGATGGTTCAAATTGCAGTTGTAGCTGAATCTGATGGTTCAAATTGCAGTTGTAGTTTAATCTGATGGTTCAATTGCAGTTGCAGCTGAATCTGATGGTTCAAATTGCAGTTGTAGTTTAATCTGATGATTCAACTGCAGTTGTAGTTTAATCTGATGGTTCAAATTGCAGTTGTAGCTGAATCTGATGGTTCAAATTGCAGTTGTAGTTTAATCTGATGGTTCAATTGCAGTTGCAGCTGAATCTGATGGTTCAAATTGCAGTTGTAGTTTAATCTGATGATTCAATTGCAGTTGTAGTTTAATCTGATGGTTCAAATTGCAGTTGTAGTTTAATCTGATGATTCAATTGCAGTTGTAGCTGAATCTGATGGTTCAAATTGTAGTTGTAGCTGAATCTGATGGTTCAAATTGCAGTTGTAGCTGAATCTGATGGTTCAAATTGCAGTTGTAGTTTAATCTGATGATTCAACTGCAGTTGTAGTTTAATCTGATGGTTCAAATTGCAGTTGTAGCTGAATCTGATGGTTCAAATTGCAGTTGTAGTTTAATCTGATGGTTCAATTGCAGTTGCAGCTGAATCTGATGGTTCAAATTGCAGTTGTAGCTGAATCTAATGGTTCAACTGCAGTTGTAGTTTAATCTGATGATTCAACTGCAGTTGTAGTTTAATCTGATGATTCAAATTGCAGTTGTAGTTTAATCTGATGATTCAAATTGCAGTTGCAGCTGAATCTGATGGTTCAAATTGCAGTTACAGCTGAATCTAATGGTTCAAATTGCAGTTGTAGCTGAATCTGATGGTTCAAATTGCAGTTGTAGTTTAATCTGATGGTTCAATTGCAGTTGCAGCTGAATCTGATGGTTCAAATTGCAGTTGTAGCTGAATCTAATGATTCAACTGCAGTTGTAGTTTAATCTGATGGTTCAAATTGCAGTTGTAGTTTAATCTGATGATTCAAATTGCAGTTGTAGTTTAATCTGATGGTTCAATTGCAGTTGCAGCTGAATCTGATGGTTCAAATTGCAGTTACAGCTGAATCTAATGGTTCAATTGAAGTTGTAGTTTAATCTAATGGTTCAAATTGCAGTTGTAGTTTAATCTGATGGTTCAAATTGCAGTTGTAGCTGAATCTGATGGTTCAAATTGCAGTTGTAGCTGAATCTAATGGTTCAACTGCAGTTGTAGTTTAATCTGATGGTTCAATTGCAGTTGTAGCTGAATCTGATGGTTCAAATTGCAGTTGTAGTTTAATCTAATGGTTCAAATTGCAGTTGTAGCTGAATCTGATGGTTCAAATTGCAGTTGTAGTTTAATCTGATGGTTCAATTGCAGTTGTAGTTTAATCTGATGGTTCAATTGCAGTTGCAGCTGAATCTGATGGTTCAAATTGCAGTTACAGCTGAATCTAATGGTTCAATTGAAGTTGTAGTTTAATCTAATGGTTCAAATTGCAGTTGTAGTTTAATCTGATGGTTCAAATTGCAGTTGTAGTTTAATCTGATGATTCAATTGCAGTTGTAGTTTAATCTGATGGTTCAAATTGCAGTTGTAGTTTAATCTGATGATTCAATTGCAGTTGTAGCTGAATCTGATGGTTCAAATTGTAGTTGTAGCTGAATCTGATGGTTCAAATTGCAGTTGTAGTTTAATCTGATGATTCAACTGCAGTTGTAGTTTAATCTGATGGTTCAAATTGCAGTTGTAGTTTAATCTGATGATTCAACTGCAGTTGTAGTTTAATCTGATGGTTCAAATTGCAGTTGTAGCTGAATCTGATGGTTCAAATTGCAGTTGTAGTTTAATCTGATGGTTCAATTGCAGTTGCAGCTGAATCTGATGGTTCAAATTGCAGTTGTAGCTGAATCTAATGGTTCAACTGCAGTTGTAGTTTAATCTGATGATTCAACTGCAGTTGTAGTTTAATCTGATGATTCAAATTGCAGTTGTAGTTTAATCTGATGATTCAAATTGCAGTTGCAGCTGAATCTGATGGTTCAAATTGCAGTTACAGCTGAATCTAATGGTTCAAATTGCAGTTGTAGCTGAATCTGATGGTTCAAATTGCAGTTGTAGTTTAATCTGATGGTTCAATTGCAGTTGCAGCTGAATCTGATGGTTCAAATTGCAGTTGTAGCTGAATCTAATGATTCAACTGCAGTTGTAGTTTAATCTGATGGTTCAAATTGCAGTTGTAGTTTAATCTGATGATTCAAATTGCAGTTGTAGTTTAATCTGATGGTTCAATTGCAGTTGCAGCTGAATCTGATGGTTCAAATTGCAGTTACAGCTGAATCTAATGGTTCAATTGAAGTTGTAGTTTAATCTAATGGTTCAAATTGCAGTTGTAGTTTAATCTGATGGTTCAAATTGCAGTTGTAGCTGAATCTGATGGTTCAAATTGCAGTTGTAGCTGAATCTAATGGTTCAACTGCAGTTGTAGTTTAATCTGATGGTTCAATTGCAGTTGTAGCTGAATCTGATGGTTCAAATTGCAGTTGTAGTTTAATCTAATGGTTCAAATTGCAGTTGTAGCTGAATCTGATGGTTCAAATTGCAGTTGTAGTTTAATCTGATAATTCAATTGCAGTTGTAGTTTAATCTGATGGTTCAATTGCAGTTGCAGCTGAATCTGATGGTTCAAATTGCAGTTACAGCTGAATCTAATGGTTCAATTGAAGTTGTAGTTTAATCTAATGGTTCAAATTACAGTTGTAGTTTAATCTGATGGTTCAAATTGCAGTTGTAGCTGAATCTGATGGTTCAAATTGCAGTTGTAGCTGAATCTAATGGTTCAACTGCAGTTGTAGTTTAATCTAATGGTTCAAATTGCAGTTGCAGCTGAATCTGATGGTTCAATTGCAGTTGTAGTTTAATCTGATGGTTCAATTGCAGTTGTAGTTTAATCTGATGGTTCAAATTGCAGTTGTAGCTGAATCTGATGGTTCAAATTGCAGTTGTAGCTGAATCTAATGGTTCAACTGCAGTTGTAGCTGAATCTGATGGTTCAATTGCAGTTGTAGTTTAATCTAATGGTTCAAATTGCAGTTGCAGCTGAATCTGATGGTTCAATTGAAGTTGTAGTTTAATCTGATGGTTCAATTGCAGTTGTAGTTTATTCTGATGGTTCAATTGCAGTTGTAGTTTAATCTGATGGTTCAAATTGCAGTTGTAGCTGAATCTGATGGTTCAAATTGCAGTTGTAGCTGAATCTAATGGTTCAACTGCAGTTGTAGTTTAATCTGATGGTTCAATTGCAGTTGTAGTTTAATCTAATGGTTCAAATTGCAGTTACAGCTGAATCTAATGGTTCAATTCCAGTTGTAGTTTAATCTGATGGTTCAAATTGCAGTTGCAGCTGAATCTAATGGTTCAATTGCAGTTGTAGTTTAATCTGATGGTTCAATTGCAGTTGCAGCTGAATCTGATGGTTCAATTGCAGTTGTAGTTTAATCTGATGGTTCAATTGCAGTTGTAGCTGAATCTGATGGTTCAATTGAAGTTGCAGCTGAATCTAATGGTTCAATTGCAGTTGTAGTTTAATCTGATGGTTCAAATTGCAGTTGTAGCTGAATCTGATGGTTCAAATTGCAGTTGTAGTTTAATCTGATAATTCAATTGCAGTTGTAGTTTAATCTGATGGTTCAAATTGCAGTTGTAGCTGAATCTAATGGTTCAATTGAAGTTGTAGCTGAATCTGATGGTTCAAATTGCAGTTGTAGTTTAATCTGATGGTTCAATTGCAGTTGCAGCTGAATCTGATGGTTCAAATTGCAGTTGTAGCTGAATCTAATGGTTCAACTGCAGTTGTAGTTTAATCTGATGATTCAATTGCAGTTGTAGTTTAATCTGATGGTTCAATTGCAGTTGTAGTTTAATCTGATGGTTCAATTGAAGTTGCAGCTGAATCTAATGGTTCAATTGCAGTTGTAGTTTAATCTGATGGTTCAAATTGCAGTTGTAGTTTAATCTGATAATTCAATTGCAGTTGTAGTTTAATCTGATGGTTCAATTGCAGTTGTAGTTTAATCTGATGGTTCAATTGCAGTTGTAGTTTAATCTGATGGTTCAATTGCAGTTGCAGCTGAATCTGATGGTTCAATTGCAGTTGTAGCTGAATCTGATGGTTCAATTGAAGTTGCAGCTGAATCTAATGGTTCAATTGCAGTTGTAGTTTAATCTGATGGTTCAATTGCAGTTGCAGCTGAATCTGATGGTTCAATTGCAGTTGTAGCTGAATCTGATGGTTCAATTGAAGTTGCAGCTGAATCTAATGGTTCAATTGCAGTTGTAGTTTAATCTGATGGTTCAAATTGCAGTTGTAGTTTAATCTGATGGTTCAAATTGCAGTTGTAGTTTAATCTGATAATTCAATTGCAGTTGTAGTTTAATCTGATGGTTCAAATTGCAGTTGTAGTTTAATCTGATGGTTCAAATTGCAGTTGTAGTTTAATCTGATGGTTCAAATTGCAGTTGTAGCTGAATCTGATGGTTCAAATTGCAGTTGTAGCTGAATCTAATGGTTCAATTGAAGTTGTAGTTTAATCTGATGGTTCAAATTGCAGTTGCAGCTGAATCTAATGGTTCAAATTGCAGTTGTAGTTTAATCTAATGGTTCAATTGCAGTTGTAGTTTAATCTGATGATTCAAATTGCAGTTGTAGTTTAATCTGATAATTTAATTGCAGTTCTCGTGGAATCTGTTTCGGCTCAAAATTTGATTTGAAGATTGGATTCGGCTTAGAATTTGGTATTAAGAACTTTTTGAATAGCTACGAAATAAACCTTTCAAAAAAAAAGTGGGGGATTCCCTAGATAGATTTCTTCAACCAACGTATATTATATCAAGTTCATCTATTGCAATAAAATCATTTTCCAAATCATTACAAATATTTTCATTATTATTATTATTTTCATTAATTAATTGAAATATTTGTGTTACGTCCAAGTTCAAAACCTAGCTTCAAAAATCCTGCCCAAAAATTCAAGTGAGATTTAGAAGAAATTGTATTCATCGGAAGATGTTCATTTACACCATTTTCCAATATCACTCTACTGATGTTATTTGAATCAATTGACTGAATACCAAGGCAATGCTCTGTACCTGATTTTTTTGAAATATTATTATTTAATTCTCTCTTTTTTTCTCAGATTCATATTGAGGAAATATTATAACTCTAATGTAGCTGGAAATAACTGTTGAACATGAAATGGGATCCATGTTTTCATTATATTTTTGAGGTAATCAACCATTATGAAAATTATCAAATAGATTTTAATGTTCTCTTTTGAAATTGGCAAAAAGTCTGTTTAGCTCTTTTATTCCTTGATTGAAAACATGTGTAGTAGTTTTTAATGCCAAATCAATTTTACAAATTAGTATATATAAGTCGCTTTCCGTAGGGCTTCGGCTAACCCTGGGTAGCCACGCCCTCACGTCAACACGAACTAGTTAAAAAAAATTAAAAATAAAAAAATAAAAAAAATTATAAAAATATTTTTCAAATGGAAGAGTCTTTGAAAAAGATCTTTTAAAAATAAAATTTGAGACATGTTATATGAAAATAATGAGACAAAATTCAAATGGAAAATATACCTCAAATTAGTTTATTTGAACTTTTAAACGATTCAGATTATGATCTAGATGAAAATACTAGTGAATTTATCATTAGTACTCCTATTATTCAAACTGACAATATAATTTTAATAGATTTTCCTTGTAAGATTTCATCGAATTGCAAAACCCAAATTAAATGCAAACTTTTTAAGATCACATCCGACATATTTCATATAAACTCCATAAACTTTGAAGGATCGGTTCTTGCAGAAGACACTCGAGATTTTTCAATATCAAATTGTACATTGAAAGGCGATGAATCTGTTGATGGCACTCTTATTCTATTCAGATGTGAAAACTCTTTAATTGACAATGTTACCATTTCAGATTCGAAAACACGAGGTTTATTATTTGATAATAGTATTGTAACTGCTCGTAACCTAACAATTCATCATCTTTCTAACGATCTTATATATTTTAAAAATGAAACATTTTTAACTCTTACCAACTCCAACCTTCATCATTCAGAAGAAAATGCTATATATTTGGCCGAACATTCAAGAATTGAAATTTCAGAATGTCGGTTAACCGACATCAAAAAAAGCATTATTGGCTGTGAAAATTCTTATTTATCAGTTAATAACTGCACCTTTCAAAATAGTGAAGAAAGCGGAATTGAAATATTATCATCCAATGATTTCCTCATTGAAAAAAGCACTTTTTCAAACGTAAAATGCGGAATTTCAATTGTTAAAAATTCGTGCGGTGTGATCAATGAAAATGAAATTACTAACACCACTGAAAATGGAATTTATTGCATAAATGAGTCTGATTTACTTATAACCAACAACACATTATCAAACACACAATATCCGGCAGTTTTCATTGGAACGAAATCGTCAGCTTCAATTCAATCAAACAAAATTTCAAAAATGGAAAGAAATGGACTTGCAATTCGTTTTGCACAACATGTTGAAATTGAAGGAAATGAAATTGATGATGTAAAACAAAATGGAATTTCAATATCACATACAAATTTTTGCTCAATTCATGACAACCGAATTTCAAACTGTTCATTATCGACTGTTCATGCATACAACGGATCGAATGTAAAATTCGAAAAAAACATCATTAAAAATGCAGGCAAGCACGCGTTCATCGCTTTTGCATGTGGAACAATTCAAGCAAATAATAATGAAATTGATAACGTTCAAGAATCAATGGCAAAGTTATTGTTCAAAGGTGGAGGTGATTTCATTGACAACAAAATTTCAAATTGCCAGAATCAAAATGATTGTCAGACAACAAATTCCTACTTTTTCAAAGGAAATGGAAACTTTCCAGCAGTTTCAAATGATCCAGAAAGAATTGATGATTCAGTCACTCTTGATAATTCAATCACTGAAGAGAATCATCTTTGCATGAAATGCAATAAGAATGAGCGTGTTTGCTACACGCTGACTTGTGCCCATAAAGTTCTCTGTAAAGAATGTGCTGAAAAGGCTGTCAAAGAAGATGAAGAATGTCCTCTTTGTGGTTTTCCAGTTGAATCCTTTGTGACAGGCATCAACTGTGGTGATGAGAATGGAATTTGCGGTATTTGCTTTGAAAATAAAGCTAATTGTTTGTTGATTCCTTGTGGCCATATCGGTGCTTGCTCATCTTGCTTGAAAGGATGGTTTAAAAACAATAACACGTGCCCATTTTGTAGAAAAGACATTTCTTCATATGCAAAGATATACGATTTTTAATATATAGAGATTTAATAAGCGAAAAAAATTATATAAAGTAAACCAAACACATTTTATATGCCAATATTTTATATATATTTACAAGCAACATATCTTGCAGAAGATGGGCTTTTGTAAAATTCTATTAATTGAAACAAGTTTCATTTGAAAAACCTTATTCTCTCAAATTAATTGATAAGCATGCATTTAAAGATTGTTCATCACTTGCACAAATAAAAATTTAAAAATAATTTCATTAAATGAATAAATATCAACTGGAAAGGAAAATCTGCATTTTCTTTTTATTATTTCATTTTCTATTTGATAATTGGTTTTCTGATAATATCAAAATTAACCCATGAAAAATGGCTAAACTAAACTTATAATTAATATGTTTTTTGTTAAATTCAGGTATAAATGACTTTCATAGAACGATACCTTTAAATAGACTTGGTCAATGTCTTGGACTCAAGGACTAAACCAACCTTGTCAATTTTTTTTCATCTTTTATCTTAACAAAAAATCAACAAAATAGAAATTTTTCTAAATAAAAAGTAATATCTTAAATTAGTTATCATGATATATAAATAAGAAAATAAAATTTAATGATAAAATCTTAAAAAAGTTGCACTCAAAACAAAATTTGGAATTTAAAAAATTGATTTTGGATGTCACTTTTTCAGAGTTATCTTTAGAAAAAATATACGATAAAATAAGATAAAATTTTTAAACTATAATTGAAATACTTTGTTAGGTCTTTGGAAGTCCTTGGTCCTTGAAAGTCCTTTGAAGAGTTTTCAAGTCCAGGACATTGACCAAGCCTACCTTTAAAAGTATCTT
>JAPFFF010000338.1:0-25583 GCA_039105265.1 Tritrichomonas musculus | reverse complement strand
TTTTCATTCAATTTTTCACTTTTTAAATTAAAAATCGGTTGTACTCCTTTACTCAACCATTAAACGTCCTTGAAAATAATTACAGGGGTTATTTTATAAATCAAAAGCAATTAGGTATCTACCTTTTATTCTCCTTAACGGAAAGTTATTTGTTTAAAAACAATTCGAGAATTCATATTTCTTGAAACGTTTGAAATATATGACCTATTTGATGATTTCCTTAGGAAAAATCGAAATCTAATAAATACCATTTTTTTTATCGCAAGATTAAATGCTTCTAACTCTCTACAATTCCTTCTAACCATGGAATAATAATATGTTTATTATCTTCAAAAAACCAAATAGCTAGTGATTTATTCCTTTTTTGATCTCTTCCAAATTTTGGACAAATTTTATTTTTTATATCATCATGGAAATATTCATTATACTTTTCACCAATTTCGTTAATGGTTGCTTTATCTGGCTTTCCAAGTCGAATGAACATTTCCAGGTTTTCATAAGGTTCACGAAAATGTGGAACATTTCTTAATCTTTCTATTTCTGGGCCTTTCCCATAAAACATTTTTCTTGCTGTACATTTTGGGCTTTCAACATGGCCATTAAGTAGTATATTTTCTCCCGTTATTGACGACGGTGGAATGCATTCCAAATTATTTGCATTTGAACATTGTTTATTAAAACAGTAATAGCTAATTAAATTATTATTTTCTAATTCTTCATTCTCAAAAAAGAATGTAATTGAAGGTAATAGAGGCCTATTTGTTAGCTCTGTTTTTTTTAGTAGCATATTCCCATCTATTGAAGCGTCCATGAAAAATAAATGACTCAACATTATGGCAATAAAAGTTGAAAATTTTCGATACTAAAATGCCAATTTTTGGAAAATTTTCATTCAATTAAAAAAAAAAAAAAAAAAAAAAAAAAAAAAAAAAAAAAAAAAATCAAAATTGTATTCAATTTTTTTTTCCCCCTGTCAGTTTAATAGAGTGGTATGAGTATAAAAAAACAAATAAGAGTGTTGATCATAACGAAAAAAACATTAAAGTGCAATTTGGAAATTTGCTAAAATTATAAATTTTAGAAAATTTTAATGGAAAATACAAGTGCGAATATGTTTTTCTGTTTAAATTTAGTTTTGGTTGAACTTTTTTTTTTTTTTTTTGAATTTATATATCTAATATTGATTATATAAATTGAATATTTTAAATTTAATAATATGATAAATTATTTATCAAATAAAAAAATCTATTTTTCAATGAGATAAATGTCAATTTAAAAAAATATAAAAAAGTTTTTATATCACATTTCATATTTTAAAGTATTCTTTCATTCACTTAAGAAAGAATATTTTACATTTATAATAAATATAATAATGTAAAATATTTTTATTAATTGTTAAATAATTAAATAATAGCTGAAAAAAGTGTATAGCTATAAAGATAAATATATTTTTAAATTGATATGAGGTTTGGATAATTTAAAATCATAATATCTTTATAAATATTCTATTTTTACTAAATATTACTTTTTATATAGTATTATTGCATTATTAATAAAAGTATATAATTTATTTCATAACTTAAATGATACTAGTCATTAGCTATTCAAAGATTAATTAAAAATTTGTACAAATACTATATTTCTATTAAATGAAAATCAAGTGATTATTTGATTAGCCATGAATATGATTTAATTATACTATATTATGTTATTCTTTGATCAATTATAAAAGATATCTTCATCATATCAAATTTTTTGCATATCATATTATTATGATTATTTTTTATATTTCATCACCTATTTGTTTATTGGCTTTATCTATACAATTAACTTATTATATATAATATATAAAATTAAAATACGCATTGCTTGTTTAAATAAAAGTTTGCTTGATATAATTTTTTGGCAAAAGAAAAATATTAAAATTTTATAGACATCTCGTTAAATAAACTATAATTATCTGTCCAAATCATTAAAATAAAATGGTAATTAATATATAAATAATATTTTGTAAACAAAAAACTGTAAAACCATCTTTGTCTCCTGGAAAATGGTAAACAATTATATTTTACGTTTTATAAAAAATCGTTTTTATCTTACCAGTTTTCGAATAATATGAAAATCTTTTTGATCAAATTAAATAATAATTTAATTTTAAAAATAGTTCTATTATTTTAAGCCAAAAAATATTTGAATATATGAACGAAAACCATTATCAAAATTTGTATTTGAATAATGAAAATTATTCGAATTTCTCCTTAAATTTAGATATTTTAATAATTATATTAATAAAATAAAAATAATTAATCATTTATACATTTTTAATAAAATAATTAACTTAAATAATCTTCAGTACAAATCAAGATAAAAATATTTTAAAAAAAGGTGATGTGAAAATATTTTTTTGTCCAAAAATATTTTTTTGTCAACCAACTATAATACAGTTTTTCTATCAAAAATTTTAATGGAAAATATTAATTTAATTAAAAAGCAAATTCCGACATTTGATTTTCCGAAATTTTCAATATTAATTTTAATTAATAACCAAAGGATATTCAACCCAATCAGAGAAAATCATTTTTAGCAAAATAAATAAAAGTTTGGTAATATTTTAAAATTTTTTATCATAAGCAAATATCTCTCCTGATTTTTATTGACCTCAAACGATAATAAGTATCAGGCCCGATAAAAATTATCCAAAATTCCCCCTTGAGTTATTAATGGCTACTTTTTTTTGTATTAAAAAAATAATCATATTATTTTAAATTACTTTTTTTCAATTTTCTTAATTATTGCTGTTGAATTAATGCCCAGCACAGCTTTGCTGAAATTAATTCTTATTGGCGATAGACATGATATTTCAATTATCGGACAATCACCAAATGTGCCAATTCCAAGCATCACGCTTGATGAAAGGATTGTAACAGCAGACAAAGAAGAACAGTCTTTAAAAGCCAGATTTCCAACGGTCTTTATCTTTGGAGGCAAAGATAATTCTTTCAATACTTTACAAACACAAAAAGTTTCATCGCCAATTGAATTCAAAGTGGCCGGAAACTCCACTTTTTCTAAAGACGAGCAACCATTGAAAGCTTCGTTACCAATTTTTGTCAATGATGAAGGAAATGCAAAATTTTTCAAAGAAGTGCAGTTATAAAAAGCTCCATTTTCAATCACTTTAACTGAAGAAGGTAAAATCACTTCACTTAACGATGAACATTTCCAGAAAGTATTCAATTTAATTGATTTAATTGAAGAAGGAAGTGACACTTTTTTCAACGATGAGCATCCATTGAAAATTTCTTTGCCAATTTCAGTTACAGTTGAAGACATTCACAGAAGCAAAAATCACCAATGGTTGACACTGATGATGGAATTGTTACTTTTTTCAATGATGAGCATTTCATGAATGTGAAGGATTCAATCGATTTGATTGTTGGTGGAATTTCAATCTCAGAAAGCGACTCACAGTTAAAGAACGCATGATCACCAAACTAGAAGGAAGGATCAACTTTTGTAGCCTGATGCATGTTGTGAATGCAAACTTTTCAATTCTTTCCAAATTCGAAGGAAGTTTGATTTCAGTCAAACTTTCACAGGATCCGAAAGCAGAGCTACATATTGCTTTAACAGAAGAAGGAATGTTTACATTAATGAAATACTTTTTCAGAAATACATTCAACACCATCAGGAATTGTGACTTCATGCAACAAACTGCATGGAGGAATCGTGATTTTCCTCAATTTTGAACAGTCCAAAAAAGTGGATCTTTCAATGGTTTTAATGGAATTTGGAAGATCAATTTCTTCTAGTGATGAACATGATTCAAAAGCAGATTCACAGATTGAATTGATTGAATTGGGAACGTTTATTTCATTCAATGATGAACAACCATCAAAACAATGACTTCCTATTTTTGTAACCGTTGAAGGAATCGTTATGTCAGTTAATAAACAACATCCAGCAAATGTGAAATCTTCAAGTTATGCAAGTTTTGGCGGTAGAGTGACCTTGGACAATGAGGAACATCCTTTGAATGAATGATCTTTGATTTTTGTCAATAAAACTTTTGCCTATATCACGTCTTGATGTGATTATTATGATAATTTTCATCTTTGGAACGCTGGTTCGTTTAAGCTTGGAAATAATTTGGTATATTGAATCATAGACTTTCGATGAATAATCGATTTCAATAGATATGTCATCAAAAAAGTTTAATATATCGGAGATAGACGGTGAATCAAAAGTACTTTCGCAATAAAATAAATTCGTTTGCTTAAAATCAATATAGATTTTCTTTGATTTTGAATCTTGTTGCTCACAAACATGCTTGAAAAAATCTTTAGCTTCTTGTAAAAGACTTTTGAAGCCTTGAAGTTGGCTTAATTCATAAAAAATGGAAGCCACTTAAGAATACAATTTTAAGATAAATGGTCGATGTAGACTAACAACTTTTTGTATAATATCGTTAAAATTTCATAAAATTTCCCAACAAAAAGTCGATTTTTACATCGGCTATTTATCGGAGGTTTTATTGATAATAGTGTTGTTAAAAGTTATAGACAAAAATACAACCGAAATACAACCGAAATACCAAAAACAGAGTTAGTCAAATCAAAATACCAAAAACAAAGCTAGTCAATTAAAGATTAAAACGATTAAATAACATTTAAAAAGTTTCTATCATTGAAATTATGATAAGCAATTGAGAATAAATTTTTTATTTGATCAAAAGCTATTCTGAATTTTTGAGAATACCTAAGAAAATAAAAACATAACTTTTTGGTTGACAAAAATTAAAATAAACTCTATTTATCTTTATATTTATTAAATTTATTCTTTTAAATATATAATTAATTACTAAAAAAAATATATTTTTACTTGTTTGCAAATATAAAAAGCAATAAATTTTACAAGAAAATTGAATAACTTTTTTTTCACAATATTTTAATTAATTTTATTTTGAAAATTTACTAAAAAATAATTAAGATTATCTCAAAAAAATCAAAAAAGATTAATTCAAATTTGCTTTAAAAATGTTTTTATATGTTTAAATTGGTCTTTAAAGTCTATTTTAATTTTTTTTGATTTTGACAAAAGTCTGTTTGGAATTTTTGTATATAACTTTTAACAACACTAATTGATAACCATCCCTGAGTCATAACACAGAGTAATTTTTTTTTTTTTTTATAAAAAACAAGACTATGAAAAAGTTTTCTTTTCTGACCATTTCAATCTTTTTCTTTTATTTTTGATCGTCAAAGTAAATGTTACAAGAATCCTCTGCTGTACTCGATGTCGAAGAAATTCATCCAAAATTAACAGATTCTCATGATCAATTATCTACAATTGAGAAAAAAATATCATTTATTCAAAGCCAAATAAATGAGTTTATAAATAATACAGAAGATAATTCTTCTCAAAGTTTAATTGAACAAATAAAAGATATTTTTTTGATTTTTATTAATAACAAAGATTATTTAAATAACGATAAAATATTCAAAGCTGACTTATCCAAATTCTATAAGAAACTCATTATCATTTTAGATATCTACAATTCATCTCTCTCAAAAGTTAGCCCTGAATATAAAGGTTCACTTATTACCAAATTGTCCAAAGATATAGATTATTTCCAACGCTCTCTTTCCGTTTTTTTATCAAATATTAAAGATATAACAAATCGCATCTCAGAAATTACCAATTCGACAAAATCAGAACAAAATGAACAAGAACTTAAATTGTTGGATTTACGCCTTGGTCTCGAATGCTACCTATTCAATTTTTGCGTTTTTGTTGACAAAAATGACGAATTTCCATTTTTTAGGTCAAATTTTGTTACAATATACCATTATTACAACGAGATCAACAACATTACAGATAAAATATCTCTTAATGATTCGTATTTCGGCACAGGAAAGACGACATGCATTTCACTTATTTTGTTTTGCAAGAATTTGAAAGAAGGAAACAAATCACCTTTCATTTTGATGGTGATGAAAGATCCATATCACGTCAAATCACTCATGAACACGCTTACAGAGTCGAAACTTTCGATTTCCGAATACATTAATGTAACAAACGACATTGAAGAACTCGAAAAAACATACAAAAATTACAAAATAAGTCAAAAAGGTCAAAAATTGACCTTTGGTCTATTAACGACCTATAATTTTCTTCCACTAATGCATCGATTGGAAAATAGCGAGAATTTCATGCTTCATACTCGATTCATTATTGATCAAATCAACCAAAAAACGTGCCATATTTCGGTTATTATTTCACAAATTTTAGAACTTTATAAACGGTCGTTATCAAATCCACAAGATCCAACTTCTTCTTCTCTTATTTCGCTCAATTTTGTTCTTTTATCATGTAACTTCCCAACTGAAGTTATAGACTTCTTCGGTAATTCGGCAAAAGTCAAAACATTGGTGAAAGAGCCACTGTGTGAAATCAAAGAAGAAGTGATTGAATTTTGTGAATCTGAGAACAAAGAACAACCGACCAAAAACAAACAGAAAAAGCCGAATTTCCTAAAGCAGACTAATAAAAGAATTAAAAGAGCAATTAAAAAAACACTTTTCAGAATGGCTGATTCTGAAAATAAAGATGTCGAAGAAGGTCATGTTTTGGTTTTTCTACCTGATACTGAACAGTGCCGCAAATTACAGTACGAAATAATCAAAGCTGACTTTAATGATAGAAACGATGTAAAGAGAGAGAAAAAAAAAAGAAAAGAAACAAAATGAAAAGAAAAAAGAAGAAGAAGAAACAAAGAGGCTAAAGAAAAAGATTTTCATTGTTAACATAACACCAAAGGTAAATGAAAATTATGACTGTTTTTTAGAAAGACTCAAAAAAATAATTAATGAAAATGAAAAGAAACAAAAAGCTAAAGAAGAAGAAGAAAAAAAGAAAAAGGAAGAGAAACAAAAAAAGCAAAATGAAGAAAAGAAAAAAACTGCAAGTGGAGAAAAGAAAGAAAAAGAAGAAAATGTAAATAAAGAATTGAAAGTAAAAGAAGAAAATGTAAATGAAGAATTGAAAGAAAAAGAAGAAAATGTAAATGAGGAAAAGAAAGAAAAAGAAGAAAATATAAATGAAGAATTGAAAGAAGAAGAAGAAAATGTAAATGAGGAAAAGAAAGAAAATAATGTACAATTCTTGTATTTCGTTCCTTTCTCTGTTTCTGGTATCACTAATAAAAAAATCAACAAAATAATTAAAAGCGAATTCCCTCCTTGTATGAAAAATGTGAAAAAATTGATATTCTCAACTTCATTTACTGAAACACTTAATGTAAATGAACTTTCTGTAGTTATTGATATGGGGTTGATTAAAGAAGAAATATTTAATCCTTCTATAGGATTATCTAAATATGTCATAAAATTGGCTTCAAATGAATCAAAAAATACAAGAAAAGGAAGATTGGGAAGATTAATGAAAGGACTTTACATATCTTTTAGACAAAAAGATAAAAATGATAAAAAAGGAATTCCATCAACTCAAAAAGATACTGAAATTGAAAAAAGTGGAACTCCAACAATTCAAATTCGCGATTTAACTAAAAACTATTTGATGATGAAACAAGTTAATATTGATTTGGGTAAAATGAATCTCATTTATAAGCCTAACAAGAAAAATCTTGAAGTTGCAATTAATACTTTGGTGCATAATGGTGCAATTGATGAAAACAGTTTCGAAATAACTGAGCTTGGTAATGAAATATTGAGATTTGATTTTATACCAATTCAATATGCTACCACCGTTGCTAAATATTCGAAGAGTTTTACAAACTTGAAAGAAAAAAGGTGCGCTAATTTTATTTCTTCTTATATTTCATTGATTATAGCAAATGCAAAACTTCTCATTAAAGATGAAAAACCAGATAAATTACTCCAATTTTTTGATGATGGTTCGGACATAGTTACTCTTTTCAATGCTTTAAACTCTTTATTAAAAGGATACAAATTTGATAAGAAACAAAAAAGATATTCTAGGAAAAGCAAGAGCAAAACACCAAGTCAAAGTAATTACACAAATCAAGCACCAAGTTTAAGTAGTAACATAGATATTGATAATAATAATCGATCATTTGATATGAATGATAGTATTGATATTGATAGCACAAGCCAAACACCAATTATTGATATTGATAACAACAATGATAATGAAAATCAAAAGTATGATGACATAGATGAAAAATATGGATTTCATCCTTTCAAAATTAAAGAACTCATAAAAAATTTACACACTCTATCCGATTATTTATTTCCAGGAGAAAATCCAGATCAAATTACCAACGAACTTTCAGTATTCATGAAAAATCACAATATCTATGATATTATTGATGATTTCATTCAAAACATGAATGATCAATGGAAAGAAATTCATTATTTCGACTTCAAAATAGCTAGATTCACAAAAACCGAAAAAAAGCCAGAACTTGTTTTTCTAGGAAGTGAAAAATTGATTTTTGATGATAACAAAAACCAAACTCATGGAAAAGTGTTTCTCACGAAAAGGCCAGGATGGAAAGGAATCATTATTCCATCACACTGTTACATTTTTGACATAAGTATCAACGATACGTACCAACCTTATCAAAAATATATAGGTCATTTAATTCATTCACCAAAATCAAGCCAGAAAGCATTTGATGCGATAGAACTAGAGCATCGATACATATTTAATCCATGGTTCAATGTTTTACTCGAATCATATTTTAGCAAAGACATTAAAAATAATAAGAATATATCTGATGTGATTTCATTTCATCAATCTAGAATAAGTGATAAAATTTTTTTATCTTTCATTAATAGTGACAACATGAAAAGTCAAATAAAAGATGCTGTTAATAATTGTGTGAAACTTCTCCCATTCACACCAAGGAGCGTTCTTATATATAAAAACACTCCAAAATCTCAAGGATTTATAGAAACCATAACTGAAATTAATGGAATTGGCTCTTTTGATTATAATTCAATGGATTCAACTTTTTGTCGTGGTGCTATTCTTGATAAAAATTTGATTTTACATTGTATTAATAATTTAAATGAATTATCTCTCGTTGATGCCAAAATAAGAATCTGTTCTTTATTTGTCAATGATACATGTGATCCATCTGAATATGACACAAAAAATTTGTATGTAATTGATATGTTGAATGAAAATGTGCCTGGAATAGGGAACCTTAAAGATGTTGTTAAAGAAACATATAACAACATGAAGTATAAAATCAAGAAGAAAAAGAATGAAGTTCATTCATCTCAAAATCCAGTTAAATATGGAAATTTCCAATTTTCACCAAGACTGGTTAATCCATCTTTGTTTGCATATAAAAAATCTAGAGAAAATGTTATGGACTGGTTTAATCGAACTTTTCCTAATGTTTTTGTGAAAGAAGTTCGGAATCACAATTTAAAAATGAAAATAACCGATATTCATGCGGTTCAAGATAAAATTGATAAAGATTTGATCAAAATAGAAACAGAAATGAATTTGGATTACGTTGCTATTTCATTTCCATTAGAAATCAAGAATATAATCACTAATGAGCATAAAGATTGGTATGTTCATATTGATAAAAAGCACAACACAATTATTTCACCAAAAGAAAAATTGGAAGAAATAATGAACTTTATAAGAGAAAAAAGAAAACAATCAAAAAGTAAGAAAGCAGCTTCTTATTTTGCAAGTATTGGTACACTTCCTTCATTCTGTTATAATGCATGTGCTGATCCTGGTAATAGTAAATTGACTGATACACCAATTACTTATTATTTTGAAAACGGAGAAACATACACAAGTAAATTATGTCAAAGTTGCATTTATAGTTCACTTTGTTATGCAACACAAAGGTTTTATACAAATGAAAAAACTAACTCTGATTATCTTTTCCAAATAAAGAAAAAACCATCAAGTATCTTAAAAATTCCAAGCAAATTTAATAAAGATGGAACAAAATGTTGGCCTCAGGTTCCTTTAGGTCAATTAATCTCCGTTTTATTTGATAATGATGATACGAAATTAACCTCAATTCTTTCTGCTTATCTTAGATCAATAAACGATTACACAATGCGTTACAAAATGCAAAAATGGCTGACATTTTGTCCTGATCATTTCGATAAATTCTATGAAATAAATGACACGGAATTGAAATGTTCCGTTCCTGGATGCCAAAACTTTTACTGTGATCAATGCAAAAAGATGCACATTAATATTGACCATGAAGATGATGTGACCAATAATAAATGCCAAAATTGCGGGTGGCCTTATGTAAAAGAGGAAGGCTGTGACATCATTGAATGTCCATATTGTGGACATTATTTCTGCGACTTGTGTGGAAAAGAATTTAAATCATATTGTGCAGCTAATCTTCATTTGTCTAGTGCTCATCGAATAAGCAAATATAGCTTTGAATACGAAACAGATAGCTTTTATGGCTAGAGAACATTAAAGTAAAAATACAATACGTTAAGCAACCGCTTTTTTTTTTTTATACAGCCCGCTATTTTAAATTGAAAGCACTAAAAAAAAAAAAAAAAAAAAAAAAAAGGCATAGTATATTATATGTATAAAAGCATTTCAGATATAAAATTTATTCATTCCATATAAAGTATTTGCAAAGAGTTAAAAATAAATAAAAAAGGTGATTGAAATTTATTTTTCACTATTTTTTCTTTTGATGGATTTTTCCATAGAATTCAACAAAGCTAAGGCCAAAGTAATAATGCTGTCCTCTCTGATCCCAGCTTTGTCCAGTCTGTCGGATCTTGATGAAACGATAAAAATCATTTTGCTTCTTCTTGACACTGAAAGTGCCAACTTTGAACTTACCATTCAATGTTGGATCTTTTTCATGCCTGTCAATTTCAGTCCACTCTTTCCCATCTTTTGAAACTTCAACGACCCAGTTCTTTGGATGGCAATAATCAACTTCTTGTCCATATGACTTAATCGAATAGTCAGTGACTTGGATTTCCCTTTCCTTGAAGTCAAAGCAAAGATAGCTTCCATCCTCGTCTTTTGAAAAATAGCCACTGTCTGATTGATAGTTGACAACATTCCTAGGAATCTCAGAATTGTCATAAAGAGAATTAGATGAAATTTCAATTGTTCCATTGTCATGAATGTTTCCTCGTGTTTCATTAGTCAAATAATGCATTATTCCTTGAAATTCTTGTCCTTTTTGGTATTTGAATTCTTTATCAATGCTTGTTCTTTCTTTGAGTGAAGTGAATGATGGAATAAGTCGTGCACAAATTGACCTCCATGTTCCTTGGCTTAAATCATCAATGTCGAACAAGTCAATGAATTCTTTTAGCTTCTTCTCTGAGACATTTCTGAATTCAACGAATTCAAACAATTCCGAATACTTGTGATCGCTGCTGTACAATTCAATAATTAAATCGAGCAGAAAATCTTCATCATCTAGAGTTAAAGTGTCTTGTCTGATAATTTCCGCAAGAATTTCAATTGAAATTGTTTTGAATTCGTTTTGATCGATTTTTGAGAAATTTTTGGAAATATTAATAACGTGTTTTTGAATTATTTCATTGTCAAAACTGAATTGATCGCATAGAAATTTTTTATCTGAAATGTCCTGAAGAATGTGAACAGATTCTTTTTCACTAGTTTCGTTTGGATTGTTACACAATGGATTGATGGTTATATATTCTGTAAAATTACCAAGTTGATAAAAATATTTGGAAAATATTTCTTGATGTTGTTCATCAAGATAAATTTTGTCGCTTGTAACAAGTTGGAGGAATTCATTAAAATAATCAATAGAGATATTTTCTTTTTTTGACTGATCGTCTTCTTTTAAGGCTGTATTGATGACGAATTCTGTAAGGTTTTCGTCATTATAATGCATTTTTCTGATTGTAGGTGATAAAATATCTGCGATAAAACGACTCGTTTCATAATGTTGACCATTAACAATAAATGTAAAATCTTTTGCATACTTTTGGAATGGAATATCTCTAAAATTAGACGGACTGAGCGAAAATTCCATTTATCACTTTTTTGCCAAATAAAACAAAAGTAAACGGTTTTTTCCTTTTTTGAGAATAATTTCATTATAGAGTAGATTTTAAATAGTTAAATTATAAAATAATTATTTGTAATGGCATTACAAATTAAACTATTCATCTCATTTTTAATTTGGATCATCAACATGAAATGAATGAAATCTTCATTCCAAAATAAAAAGTTAAATAAATATTATTATCAAAATGTATATATGCTATATAATTAGTATCACTTATAATTATTTATATAAATTTTGTATCCAATTATTAATATAAATTTTTTGTTGTATTTATGTTTTTTGATGCTATGACCAAAGTAAAAGGGATTTAATACATAAAATTTACCATTATGAAAATAATGAAAATTTCCCATTTTGAACATATTAATGAGATTTTCTGACCTTCCACTTTTTGAATGAATAAATTTTTTATTCAATCTGGAAATTTTTTTAATGATTTAGAAATTTATTCATTACGAAAGTTATGTCTGATCTGGGTTTAGAATATTTTGAACTGACCACTATGAATTCTGAGGAATCACATAAAATTATCTCTCCGTTTGAAGAAATCACGCCATTTTATACTACTAAAAACTTTTTGAAATAAATTTTGCTTCAGATATCCAACGATTTCGCTATTTATCTTATACCAAAGAAGTCTTTACATTTTTTGGATTTTCAAATCAAAACCAAGTTGAACTAGCAATGCTTCAACCATCTTTAAGAAATTCGGCAATAGATTGTATTATATATTTATATTCAGAGCAAGATGTTTACGCAGCAGATCCTAATTTAAATACTAAAAAAATAGTTCCTGCCAAAGAAAAAAAAAATTACTTCGGAAAACACACAATTAGATATCATTTCAATTGAACCTTTTGTTCCAAAAAGAAATCTTTTTTACATTTATTTTACTGCTCAACAAACAAAATTTTTGGAATTAAAAATGTTTCTGATATTCAAATATTCCATTATTATCCAGGAACTAAATCAATATATTCTTTTATTGGGTTCCAAAATACATTGAAAAGTTCAATTGTACAATTCATTCAGAATTCAAAATTTAAAATTGATTCTAACGAAAAAGTAATGTTTTATAATATTAACAAAGAAGATACAGAAATTGTACCAAAAGAGTCTGATCAAGTTGAAAAAGAAATAAATCCAGATGATTTGCCAATATTCAATAAGTATAATAAGAATGATTTGGATTTCAAAGAATTTCAACCAAAAGAAAAATTGTTTTATTGTTTCTTTGCAGAAACACAAGTTCCAAACAGTCAAATGGTAAATAATAAATATAAAAAAATATTTGGAATCAATAATAGTCAAGATATTCAACGATTTTGTTTTTATCCAAATACGAAAAAAAAAATATCTACACATTATCAGATCTACAAATTTCATTCTGTTTTTCATTATCCTTTTCAAATAACAAATTCACAAACTGTCAGTGATAATACTAATAATAATGATATTAATTCCAATGAATCTAATGAGAATAATGAATCAAGAAATCAAAATCCAAAAACACAAATTGAACAGGAATATGGTTTTAAAGCTAATCAAAATCAAAACGAAATTAAAGCAAATGATTTACCAAAATTCAATAAATATAATAAGAATGATCCGCGGATCGAACGCGCGACCTTCCACTTACTTGGCGAACGCAATAACCACTAAGCTACAGAAGCTTCCATTATTCTCAAAATATATTTTTTATAAATGCTTAATTTAATAATTAAAAAAAAAAAAGAAGCAAAAAAACGACACGAACCAGATTCGAACTGATGCGGGATCAACCCATGGGGACTCTAATCCCACGCCTTAACCACTCGGCCATCGTGTCTTCATAAATAAATTAAAATTTTCATTCTTGTTTATTAATTATTAATTATTGAATATTCCTATTTATAATTGCTTTGTAATTATTGAATGATTTTAGATCAATTGCAGCCATGTCAACAAATTTTTCAATTGCATTACAAATATTTGTGAATGTAGGATGATTTGTTGGATTTTGATCCCAACATTGAATGATTAATTCTTTCCATTCCTTATTTACTGTATGTGAAATATTAGGTCGTTTTCCTTTTAATGCATTTGAAAAGATTTTTTTTTTAGATAAACCTTTAAAAGGATTGTTTTCTGTGATAAGCATGAAAAGAACGATTCCATATGAATAAACATCGAGTTTGAATGAAAGTTGATTTGATTTTGAATCTTGAATGAATTCAGGTGACATAAATTCAGGTGTTGTTTCAGTTACAACATAAGGAAGCTTTGTGTCAATTTGAACAGCAAAATAAAAATTGGAAAGATAAGGATGAAGATCTTTATCAAGAGAAATGTTTGATAAATTGACGTTTCTATGAATAATATTGTTTTTGTGAAGTGATTCTAATGCACTTGCAACACCGTATGCAATGATCAATTTTTGTGTTTGGTTGATCTTAAAATGCTTAGGATTATTAATAAAGCTCCTTAATGTTCCATTTCCTTTGTTTTCAACAAATAAATATTGCTTTTTCTTACGAATTGAGTAGCCAATCATATTGAGAATCGGTGGGCATTTATTTGTTGCATAAATACGAATTTGTTGCATGAGAATGTTTCTGAAACCTGAGTATTGAAATCTTGCACATCTTGTATTTAATTTACCTTTTTTTTGAATGCAATATTTAACATCGCTGACAAGATCAAATGAGTCCTTTAATATTTCTTTATTGTCATCAACAAAATCAGTAAATTTGACAATCATTTCATATGGATTAAATACTTTATATTTATATAGATATGTTTTTGAAACTTTTTCATAAGCTGATCCAATTTGAGATATTTTATTACAATCTGTCTCTGAATTCTCGTCTATTAATTTCTCTCCTTTTTCATCTGTTACCATTTTTTTACTTTTTTCTGCCAATTTATCAATTTCTTCATTAATAATTTTATCGTCTATTTCATTATTATCATTTTTGAATTCTTGAAATTTCATTGAATTTTTTTTATTGTATTTTAATGCATCTTTTCTTGAGTTAAAGTTAAATAAAAAAGAAGCAAAACAAAGCAAGAGAAGAAGGCTGATTTTCATTATTCGAACAGGATCAAAACAATTTTTAATAAGTTTTTGCCACTTGAATGTGATTTTAATTTTATCTCCTAAAATCGATGAAAGTTTTTTATTGATATGTTCACCAATAGAAGAACTAAATATAGTATTTAAAACATCAATGATTTGAAATGCAATCGCATTAATTTTCTTAAGTTTATCGAGTTGCTTTTTTAATATTTTTTTTTCAGGAATTTAATAAATTTATCTAATGCAAAGTTCATTAATTCTGACGAGACAATATTGCAAATGACAAAAACTCCTTTGAGAATTAGTTCTTTAGTCAACTTTTCTGGAAATCCAATAATCCATTCAGCAATATCTTTAGCAATGGATGTTACATAAACAAGAAATGCAATGAGTATTCCTGCAAGAATTGGAGCAAAACTTTTTACACATAATGTAAAAAGTATCATTGGATCTTTGTCAATAAGACAATATGGATCATTTAAACCGCAATTGTCAAAAGAAAAGTTAAAACAAATTCCAAATTCACACCCAAAAAGAGTTCGACGCATAAATAATTTCAAAAATTTTTTTTCACCGAGAAGTTTGTTAATTTGCTGGAAAATATTATTAAAAATATCATCAATTGATTCTGTAATGCTCAACAAGCTAAGTTTTTGGTTTGTCCTCTTTAAATATTTTATTTCTGGATCTTTGATATAGTTTATTTTTTTGAAATTTTTAAAGTTGATTCGTGCTCCTGACTCCGTGAGTAATGAAAATGGAGCAAAACCAACTCTTAAACTAATCGTTTGAAATCTTTTAGGCGAAAAGTAGCATTCACTCATTGGACCAAATGAATTAATGACGGTATTCTCATATTCATTTATAACTTTTTTATATATATGCATAAATGTTGAAACAATATCCTTTTCATTAAATAATTCGTATTCGTCAAGTAACTCTAATAATTTACTCCGATTTATTTTTAATTCTTTCTCATATTTATCATAAATTTTTAAAGATTTCTCATTTAAAGAATCAAGCATTTGCTGATCAAAAGACTCCGAATCTATATTTTGGCGGATGCTATCCATTTGCTTTTTAAGCTCTTTAATTTCTTCTTGCTCAAAAAAAGTTTCATCAACTTCTTTAATCATTAAAGACCATGATTCATAAATCATTTCTCTAAAATATTGCTGAAAAAGCTACCATGTATACTTGCTATTTGGGCAATTAACAATAGAAAATATTTTTTGTGATTGAATTTTTAAGATTGTCTCTTTTGACAAAATAAGTGGAAACTCATAATTGCAGGCAGCAATTCTATTAACATTAATCCTCGTGTCTCTCAAATCTTTAATGTTTTTATCTAGGTTTGGTTTTGATTCAATATCTTCAAATATCCATGGTTTCAATTTTTTAATAAGTTCAACATATTCGGCTTGTATTTGATCTTTAATTTTAAATTCTTTCATTGCTTCATCGATTCCAATTTCATTAATTCTTGATCATTAAGTGACATAATATTAGTATTGTCATAAACTTCTTGCTCTTTTTCAAATTTACTAATTTTATCTGAAAAAAAGTCAAAAATAATTAGTATTTGAATGAAAAAAGTAAATCTGTACTGTGGTTCAATAGACGTTTTGTCAATCACTAGTGGAACTTTGGCAATTTCAAAACAATTTTTCATTATTTTATCAAAGTCATCGATTTTGGTGTCAATATGAACTTTTCCCTTTGTTAAAACATTTAATATCGATAATATGGATTTTGTATCTAGTAATTCTGTTTCAGCTTTAAATCGAATATGTATTTTATGAACAATTAAATTGCATTTTGAAATAATTTCATAAGTATTGATTTTATAACATTGTTTGGTAAGAATTAATGCAAGTAAAGTTTCTTTATCTTTTTCAGTGGTATAACAAGGTGAAATATTTGCGATATCAGAATTTTTTTTCAAATAGAAACTGGAGTGCTTTATCATTATTACTCTTTTTCTGAAAAGTATCCATCGGATTACTTATAATTTGAGGGATTTTTTCGTTGAATATTATTTCAATAAGTTGTGGAAAAGATGTTCCATCATCAAAAAAAGAATCATAAGTATCATTGGTGTTTATCAGGTTGTTTTTCTTAAATAAATAAGTTATGATTCGTAAAATTGGTTTCATACTTCAACGTTTTATTTTAATTCAGAAAAAGTTGAATTCAAAATTTGAATTCAATTATTATCAAATTTTTAGAAAAAACAAAATTAAAAAGTTTAATTAGTATGTTATAGATTTTTTATTTTTAAACTTTTTTAACAAACTTTGTACATCCAGCAAATGCTTGATTTCCAGGTGCAATTAAATTTGATGGAACCAATATTTCTTTAATAGAAGAGCAGCCTTTGAAAATATTTTCCCCAATTTCTGTAACTGAACTTGGAATCTCAATATTGGTTAAAGATTCACATTTAGAAAATGCATATTGGCCAATTGAAATGACCGAAGATGGAATTGTTATATCAGTCAAAGAAGTGCATTGAGTAAAAGCACGTTGTTCAATTTTTTTAACAGAAGATGAAATAATTACCTTTTTCAAAGAAGAACAACTTTCAAACGATGCAATTCCAATTGTAACAACAGAAGGAGGAATTAAAATTTCAGTAAGTGAAGAACAACTATAAAAAGATTTTTCACCAATTAATGTAACTGTTGAAGGAATTGAAATTGAATGAAGTGAAGTGCATTTATAAAACATTCCATTCTCAATTTGAGTTATTTTAGCAAGTAATTCAACTTTTTCAAGTGAAAAACATTCATAAAAGGTATTCTTTTCTATTATTTTAACTGAAGATGGAATAGTAATTTGCTTCAATGATTTACAACGACAAAATAAGTTTGCACCTATTTTTTCTACTGAATTTGGAATAATCAATTCAACGATTGACACACAATCTTCAAATGTAAAAGGTTCAATTTCTTTTATTAATGTAAAAGAAATAATTGATTTGTTAGAAAGTCTAAAACAACCACTAAACGCATGCTGTTCAATTTTTGTTACAGATGAAGGTAAATCAATCTGAGTTAATTTTGTGCATTTTTGAAAAGCTCCAATGCCAATTGAAATAATTGAATGAGGTAGTTTTATATTCTTTAAGTTATTGCAACTTAAAAAAGCATAATGCCCAATTACTGTTACAGAAGATGGTATTATGACTGTATTTAAAGATGTACATAATTGAAAAGCATAATTTCCAATTGTTTTGATATTTAATGGAATTTCAAATTCTTTTAATTCTTTGCAATTATAAAACATATAATCAACAATTTGTAATCCTTTTTGCTTCAATAAAAGGTCATATATTTCTTTATATTCTTTCTGACATGCAAAATTTATTGGTGTCCTATAAAATATTTAAAGGTTTGAACGTTTGTTGTACTTATAACATAATCTTTTGGTAACCATGGATTTGGGTGGATGAATTTAATCGTTTCAACATTAATAAAATTATTATTTAAATTTGATTAACATTAACATTAATTTCAGGTATTGATAATAAAAGTTTAACAATTTTAAGATTTCCTTTTTGAACTGAATTTATTAAAGCTGTTGTATATAAAAAATCAAAAAAAAATCACATTCAAAAACTAAAATTTTAATTGTATAAAAGAAATACACTTATGGAATTGTATTAAACTTAAATCGACAATTATATAAATGAAAAAATGTTAAATTTCATGAGTAAAAAAATATATTGATTTGGAATTTTATATAAAATTTGAATTATTAACATCATCTTTATAAATCTCAAAAATTGATTTTAAAATTTGATTCAAAAATTAAAAATAGAATTTTGACTATATAAAAATATTTTTTTTTTTAATTTTGCAAGTTTCATTTACATCAATTTTCTTATTTTCAATAAAAAATTTAACAAAATTAAAATAGCCATAACGACAAAATTTTTGAAAAGCAAAAATGCTGTTAATATCTTTTGGAAAATAAATAAAATTATAATATTTTATGCTTTTAGAAATTTGATTTAAATCATTCTCTGATTTATTATCTAAGATTTTTTGGAGAATATATTCGGTCATATTAATATGATGGCATTTAATTGATTCATTATAACATTCAATATAAGACTCATCTTTAGGTTTTATTTCATTTTCTTCAAGAATACTGATTATTTCTGGATCATTTCCATGAATTGAATAAAGCCATAAAGAAGGTGTCAACTTGCATCCATTTAAATATAAATATTTAAATATTTGAGTTGATCCAAAAAATGCAGAATATTCAATTAATAATGGTTTATTCTCAAGTAAAAATTGGTTTGTTTCAAAAATTGAATCTTCGACTTTTGACGATAGAAAATAATCGTTTTTATTAATGTATGTTATAAATTCTTCAATAGAATCATTTCGAATCAATTGACAAATATAATTATCATTCTCTCCTGTTTTTCTTTTTTGATTAAAAACTTCAATCGGTAATTTACCTATTTTTTTAACTTCTAAATCAATCGCTTGTAAAATGTATTTATTATAAAGTTCATTGAAATTCGTGCAAAAATATGAAAGAAATGATATATCATATTCCTTTTGTTTAACAATTTGTTTGTTAGGAATAATTAGATTTTCTTCTATTAAAAATAATATTATTCGTTTATTATTGTTAAAAATGTAAAAAATTTCAGAATTTGACAACCTTTGTTTGATTTCTTTTTGAAAATTTAAAAGAATTCGTTCGATTTTCGGAAAAAAATCTAAACTACGATGGTGATGACTTGATATTATTGAGATTAAATGCAATAATTCTTGTAATTTAAATTCATCTTCTTTGATCTTATTTTCATCTATTAATTGGATCAAATTTTGATAATTTTCTTCAGTATTGCTGTCATGTTCTAAAAATTCAATGATCTTTCGTTGAATATTTTTATTTATTTCTAAATATTGCTGAACATCTGACAGCATTAGAAAGAAATTAGTAAAAAGACCGTTTAATTAATTAATTGAAAAAGTGATAAATGATTCAAATTCTAAAAAAGATGAAAATTTTTGTAGAAATTCCCATTCACTTAAAATATTAGGGAACCTGTAAGTCACTAAAATTATACAAACCCTTGGATTTACCTTTTTGAAAGGTTTGTATAATTAATTTCGGTAGAAATTCACTTTGAGTTATAAAAAATGAAAAAAAAAAAAAAAAAAAAAAAAAAACGATTTTATTTGAAATTTGTTAAGCTTTTGAATTAGAATATCCTGAATTTAGTTTGAAAACTTGTCTTGAAAAAAAAAAAAAAAGATTTTGTGTATAATTTACGCCTACCAAGTGAAATATATACAAAATGTTAATGATCATCTTTGACTCGATTTTGATCAAATACATAATTTTCAATATAACAACGTCCAATTTTTGTTTGTTCTTTTGGATCATTCATAAAATCTGCTTTAAATAGTAAAATAACTGAATCAAGCTTTGGATTTTTTTTTTATTATTTTCGAATTCATCATAAAGATTATCAATAGTTTTTTTTTTGAAAAGCATTTCCAATTTCTTTAACAATTTTGAAACCAGATAAATCAAATTTATTCATAAAACATATAACGTTATAATTTAGCTCAAAATAACATTATTTAAATGCATTAGTTCTGAGAGAGGGGGTAAAATATTAAAATATTAATTTTTAAGTAAATTTTTATTTTTAATCGTTATTATTTCGGCTTTTGGTGAAATTTTTAATTTTCCATTAACTAATCTTGATGGAATCGATACTCTTTTCAATGTTGAACAATAATTGAAAACACAGGAACCGATTTCAATGACTGAAAAGGAAATCTCTATTTGCTTCAACGAATAGCATTACATTAATGCATAATTTCCAATTGATACTCTTTTCAATGATGCTTCTTTGAATCGAATGGCATTCATGAAAAGCAAAATTACCAACCTTCGAAAACAGAATCATTAATTGATTCAATTGAACTCTGAATTGTCACTTTCATTAATGAAGTGCAATTATGAAATGCATTTTGGCAAATTTCAATAACAGAAGATGGAATTGTTATTTCAGTTAAACTTAAGCAATCTTCAAAAGCATAACTACCAATTGTAGTTACTAAAGGAGGAATTTCAATTTTTAACAATGATCTGCATTTTTTAAATAAAGTAAAGTTCAAACCCCCTAACGATAAAAAAAACCCATAACTTTTTTAAAATTTGAGAGAAAACTTTTTATACATTCATTTTAATATATTTAATAATGTATTTATGAACCCCTAACTTTTTTAGATCAATAATTGTTCATTCATTTTAATATATTTAATAATGTATTCAATATTATTTATGTATTATAATTTAGAAGCCCTGATTTTAACTTTACAAAACCCCCTAACTTTTTTCCATATTTAAATTTAAATTCAAAAGAAAGTACTTTTTGCCATCAAAAAAGGCTAATTTGAGAGGGAAAAATGGTCAAAAAAAGTTAGGGGGTTGTTGAAAAAGTTAGGGGGTTTATTCCTTTTCTTTACATAAGATTTTATAGTTGTTACAGATGATGGAATTGAAATAACTGTTAAATTTACACAACTTTCAAAAACGCCATCTTCAATTGAATTTAATGGAGAATTAATTACAATTTCTTCTAAAGATGAACACTCATAAAATGCAAAATTTCCTATTGATTTTGTTGATTTAGGAATTGTTAAACTTTTTAAAGAACTGAATCCATAGAAAGCTTTACTTTCAATTCCAGTCAACTTATGTGGAAATATAATTTCTTTTAAAGATGAGCATCCTCTAAATGATCCATTTTTAATTAAAGTTACAGACTGTGGAATTTTTATTTTTGTTAATGATGAACATCCAAAGAAAACGAAATCATAAAAAATTAATTTGAAGCTGAGAAAATTGATAAAAATGAGCCAGCATTAAAATGAAAATCGTAATTTGTGTAATTTGCCCAACATTCAAAGTTTTTTTTTGTAGATCATAGATATTTACGTTTTCTGATTATTATAGAGATTTGTGCTTACGAATTTGAGATGTTTGGTCAATCAAAATGGAAATATATAAAGTGAGAGAGCTTAAATTTATAACGATATTTGATCGTAAATTTTCATTCAAAATATTATTTTTCTGGAAACTCATATAAAAAGTTATCATAATTTAATTAAATAGATTACAAATATCTTGTTAAAAAAAAGTAATTTATTAAATCAAAATAACCTAATAAGCATAATATTTTTTATTAAACAGAATATATTTTATCTTAGTTCCAAATATGCGGCAATGTGTTTTTTTTGCAGTAAACTTTTTGTTTATACATTCAAATAAATTCAATTTTGGGATTGGGAGAACGTTTATTTTTTCATTTTTATTTTAGTGTTGAACTTATTCGTTCCTCTTTTATGTTTACACAATAAGCCTGATACATATTAATACCAACCCAACAAAGAATTGCTACGCCAAATTATAGACAAATTCATGAACCTAAAATTTGTTGTATTTCAATAATTCAAATAACGCTTTATCAATATCGTTTATCCTCTTCACAATGTTTCATAAATAAAAATTACAATATATATACGAAGTTTTGAAATTTTTTGTTCCAAAGTCCGAATTTCATCTTCATATATAATTAGGAAAAGAAAAGAATTCAATAGTAAATCTTATAAATTAAGCTCAATTCTCCATTATATTATATATGGAGAATTGCATAATTAATGATCAATTCAGCTTAATTTATTGCATAATTAATGATAATAACCATTAATTAAAATACCAAAATCGACCTAAAAAAATATGCAATAAAATCGATTTTTTCGAAGATGTAATAGATTTTTTCAGCTAATACTTTAGAAATACGAATTATTTCCAAAATTAAACTTTTCCACTATATAATAAACTACGGCATAATTTTTTCCATTCTACATATAATATTTTTTTTTTGTTTTCTACAATTTTTTCAAGAAAACCCATTATAATGGGAAATATTGCATTACTAAGCCCAGCATACCTCAATATATTATACTTACACGAAATATAAAATGATTAAGATTATATTAATGAAGTTGATTATAATTAATAAAGAATGAGAAAACGTAAGAATTAACAAGGGTAACGCTCTCAAAATAAGCTTATTAGCAAAAACTATAAAAAAAATTAATAATAAAAGAAATAGAGATGAATTTTTTATGTAATTTTAATAATTTGTTAATGTCCTAAACTAATGGAGCCAAACAATTGTGAATGATTACTAGCTGAAATGGATTATTACTGATCTTGGAGTTGTTTTGTTGATCATCTTGGAGTTTCTTTGTTGATAATCTTGGAGTTGTTTTGTTGATCATCTTGGAGTTTCTTTGTTGATAATCTTGGAGTTGTTTTGTAGATCATCTTGGAGTTGTTTTGTAGATCATCTTGGAGTTGTTTTGTTGATAATCTTGTAGTTGTTTTGTTGATAATCTTGTAGTTGTTTTGTTGATAATCTTGTAGTTGTTTTGTTGATAATCTTGGAGTTGCTTTGTTGATAATCTTGGAGTTGTTTTGTTGATAATCTTGTAGTTGTTTTGTATGTAAAATTAAACCAAGTTTTGATAAGCCTACGGAATTGTTCTTTCAATCTTTCTGCATTTTGTATGTAAAATTAAACCAAATTTTGATAAGCCTACGGAATTGTTCTTTCAATTTTGCCACTTTTATTGTAAGGAATAGAATTATAAACTTTTTGAACAAAATTTGATAAAATTAAAAATATGATTTCATTCTTCTTTTTGCATCTAAAGATGCAAAAAGAATAGATTATTTGTGTAATTCAAAAGTTCTTCTTCAACAAATCAAAGTTAACCTGTTTCAAAATTTTGTAACATAACAATTTAGATATTGATGATGAACAATTTTGTTCGAAACCTTCAAGATCAACAAAAGAAGCATTTTGTTTCACATAATGTCTAATTGTTTTGATTTCAAGAACATCTTTTTGACCAAATGAATCTATAATATATCTCAGCAGAGAAATTCCATTATCGTCCTTAATAGAATCTTTTTCAATAACCTCTAATATCATTAATTTCTTTTTACTTTTCGTTGAACGATTGTACAAACAAGTATGCATAATAGGTAAGTCATATTGATTGCATCCTTCCCAAACTTCTTCAAGATGTAATCTATCGAAAGACTCTTGAATAATATCAGGTTTTAATTTTTCCCATGCAGCAATCATAAATCTGCAAGCATCGATAGTTGTTAAATTTTTCCCTTCTTTCAAAGAAGAACGAAGCATATGACTAATAAAAGCTTTGATTATTGCAAATATTGTCGTATCTAACGGTTGATAAAGGTCGGTAAAACCTGCTGGTATATAATGCAATGTTATTCCTAATTCTTCAGCAATTTTTTTTGTGTTTTCACTTCTATGTGCACTAAAGATATCTAATATAATGTGTATTTCTTGATCTTGATTAAATTGAGATTTTATAAAATTTAAATATGAATAAAATGTTTCATCATTTGTCCAACCTTTTGTAGAATAAGATGCTAAATGAGGGTGAACATCACCGAGCTGTGTATTAATAACAGCATTAGTTTCGCCTTTTGCAATAAATTGCATTGGAAATTTAGCGCCATCTGCTCCAATTGCACACACTGCAGTTATTCTTTTTTTCTCACTAAATCCAACTGGAAGAGATACATCATCATTTCCTTTTGAGTGCCATATTTTTATATTTTTTGAATTTAGGAAAATTCCGGTTTCATCTATATTTATAATTTGAGTAAAAGATACTGTTTGAAATAAATTTTTCATATCATCTATAAAATAATTAATATAAACGCTTGTTGTTGAAGGTCTCCTTTTCAAGTGACATATACGTGATACAAAACCGTGCCGTTTTTTAAAATAGTATATAAAACCTCTAGAAAAACTTATTAAAAAGTTAATGTTTTCGTCATTTGAGTGCTTTGTAAGATATGCATCGACAAGAATTTCAATACATTCAGAATCATTAAAAAAACAATGTTTCTGTATTTTTTCTGTTAAAATGAACTCAGCTATTGCATCTTCTTCATCTTCTGTAAAAATTCTTGCTTTGTTCCTAATTTGTTTAGATAATGGATTATATTCTGGGTTTAGCCTATAATTTGCTAACCATTTGTATAATGTTCTTTCTTTAAACCCAGTTTTTTTTGCAATTTTCGCAACATCACCTTCAATATAATTGGAAAATATTTTCAATATTTTATCAACTGCATCTGGATAATTTTTATAGGATATATATGGACCTCTCTTAATGCATTGAGGTATTGATTCGAACAATTCATTTTTTTCAATCCATTTTGCCCAAGAATTATTCATTTTAATAAATGGAATGACCATGTTATTCAAAAAGTTTTATTTTTGAATGATATTAAAAAGTTGTTATTTTCAAAGATATTTCAAAAAGTTTACTGCAATATTATGTGGCAGGCGGGTATCTTTATATATATAAATAA